>VMDO01004463.1:0-125149 GCA_007922755.1 Pedetes capensis | reverse complement strand
TTGAAGGGCACTTTGGTTGATTCCATATCTTTGCTATTGTGAAAAGCGCTGCATTGAACATAGCAAAATTCTTATTGGATATGTCTCCATTTAAGAAACTTCTGCTCATTAGATTAGTATTACTGAAAGTGTGGTCCAAACTGTTTATTAGTCATTTGTAACAAGATAAATACAAACAAGTATTTAGCTTTGAGAAACTATTTTAACAATTGGACATCAACATAATGCTTTTATTATATTTTTAGAAGTGTCAGTCTACAATAGAGTGGAAATTTAAAAAGTTTGAGTAGCACTGCTTTAGATTGATACTCTGTATACCTCCTTTTCCATAATAGTATTTGTTTTGTTTCACTTTCTTAGGTGAAAATAAACATAGGTTGATGTTGCTTGATATTGGTGTAACTTGAACATTGAAAATTAGGTATTTAACTATATCTCTTCCTAATGAGTTTTTCTCCCATAAGAATGAAAGTGGAGTGATATAGGAAGAAAATCCTTAAAACTTCATCATAAGGTTCTTCATCTGTACTGTAAGATTAATAATTATTATAGAGTTGTTGAATGAAGTAAATGACACAATGTAAATGAACTACTTAGTACAAATACCAAGCAAGATCTCAATAAAGGATGGTTAGTAGTACTATTTTGTATTTCCCATTCTTTCAGGGTTGTGATCTTCTGAAGCTGGAGAGTTTTATTCATCTTACATAGGAGGCCTAATTAATGTACATCTGAACTTAATAAATTTACATCAAAATAAAGAGAAATAGGTCTGTTTATTCTTTAGTTGGTACATCATCTTCCTCATATATAACTTACCCTAACAAAGACTGGTACTGATTTATCGCTACAGTAATCCAAAACATATTTATCTTTGTATGTTTCTTTTCTTATCAAATATGCAGTCAATATTTTAAAAGTAAGGATTTTGTCTAAGATCTCTGTATATAAAATCATAGATGGTAATGGACCTAAAACTAAGTCCTGCCATTGCAATTCATTAGCACTGGGGCTTTAAACAAATTTCTGAGTCTTTGTAAAATTCAATTATTTTCTGAGCTGTGAAATAAAGATGAGAGTGTCCTTTTCTCTCACCTTTGTTGAGATGATTAAATGTAATGAAGTTTGTAAAACATTTATCACAGGGTATGGCAGGAAGTGTTTAATAAATATTAGCTAGTACCAGAAATACCTTGTTGCCTTTGGGTTTTAAATGCCTGGTAGAAGTATTTAAATATATAATTAGTATACAGTGTCAAGTGAAATTCCTTACATTTGTGATATGTTATTTGAACACATGAATAATCTTTTATGATGTTAATTTTCAAGTGCCTAACATTTCCTTTTAAAATATGTCTCAACGTGGAAAAAGAACCAACACATCTTTAACCAATTACAAAAGCCCGTTCTATTTGATCTTTTCCTTTCTGACACTTCTACTACACATGCCTCACATTATGTAGTGCTTTCAGGGCATTACTTTGAATACTCAAGGACATTGATTTGTTTCCCCAACATCTAGGACAGTGCTTTACATCTAGAAAATCCTTAGTACATGTCTAATTATGGAAGAAACATTGTTTATATTACTATACATGGTCTTAGGATTTATAATAGACCGTTAATAAATACAGAGAAAATCAGCTAGAATTTTATATATACATGCTATGTACTTTCATTTTTAAGTCACCAGTCATCTACTAAACACTTGATGTTATTAGGTGTTGTAGAGTTGGTGTCCAGCTCATAGCGACTCTATGTACAATAGGTGAAACACTGTTGTCAGTGCTTCTCTGCTATTCATACGGTTTTCAATGGCAGATTGAAATCATATTGATTCCTTTTGCTCTTAAAAGTTAACTTTGGTATGACTCCTGACTAGAAAACCCCTTATCTATTTATGTGAAGTGGAATTTATTAATAATTTTGAATATAAAAATATAATTTAAATAGATTAATTCTTGAAGAGACTAGTACTACTAGTTTCTATAAGAAATATTCATGACATCTCTAGGTGGAATACTATTTTTATCCTTTGTATCAAGATGGTCTCTTGCTTCATTTATTATGTTTTTTTTAGGTGAAGCATCTCCTGGAGTGATTCCACAGTATAAAGAAAGGATACCTTCTGTCACTCATAGTCCAGAAATAATGGATTCATTGGAACTACGTCCATTTTCCAAACCAGAAATAGTACTGATGGAAGCCTTAAGGCTTTTAGCTGATGAGGATTGGTAAGTTAACCATCCTTAAAATTAAGTTCCTAAAGGTTTTTATAAATTGTTAAATTAAAATCCTTGAAACTCATTTCTTATTAACATATTCTTAGAAAAGATTATTTTAGTTCTTAGGCATCTGAATCTTTTGAACTAATTAATGTAAATGAACTCTGGCCCAAGTATAACTCTATTAGCAGTTATATTATAATTTATAAACCATGGATACGTAGTTTACCTTTATTATAGATTATATAAGTTCTTTGATATTGGAATATAACTCTTCCTTTTTTTTTTTCCCCCTCGGTACTGGGGGTTGAACCCAGGGCCTCGCACCTGCATGCTTTGCAAGTGCTGGACCACTGAGCTGCACCCTCAGCCCATTTTTTTTTTTTTTTTACTTTTTTTGAGACAGGGTCTTGCTAAGTTATGCAGACTGCCTCCGGTCTCAAACTTGCTATCCTCCTGCCTCTGCCTCCCAAGCTGCTGGGAATACAGGCGTGCACCACCCTGCCTGGCTCAACTTTTACTATTTTTGTGAACTATAACCTGTGATAGCAGTCCTGGAAATACTTCTCTGCTTTCGCTACAGCTGGAGCAGCCACTCAGCCAACCCATTCAATCACTCAAGGGTGACAAAAAGACAATGACAATGTACATCTTGCTTGTTGCACCTGCAGTATTCACTGGCTGCCTTTGTCTCATTTTATCCCCTATTCCTTCAATATCTTTTGCAGCCCATTCTACACCTCATCATTAGTTTGCCTCTCTTGGATCATATTCGCAACAGAAAAATGCACCATAGGGCTGGAGTATAGCTTGATAGTAAAGTATATGCTTAGTGTGTGCAGGGACCTGGGCTTGATCCCCAGTACCAGTCAGCTGGCTTTTGCTCTGCCTAGATAGAAATTGTGGATAGGCAAGGAGAGGCTCTTAGGCTGCTGGTGTTTGGCAGTGTCCATATCCCTGAATGTTTGATGGCAGTGAGTGGTGGTAGCACATGTGTGGGAGCATCAGCAACAAGTGGTACATTGTAGTGTTATAGTTCTTATATAGGCCAAAGAAGCCTAGGTTCCTCAGCCTTTTAAGTGGAACAGCTCCTATGAAGGCCCAGAAGGTCAGGACTTCTCAGCCCAAAAGTACTACAGCTCTTATATAGGCAGCGGTTGGGATTCCCCAGCCCTCGGTAGCAGCTGGCAGTACAGCTTCCAGGTGAGCCTCCATATCGGGATTTCTTATCCCTTGACAACAGCTAGTATTGCAGCTTCTGGGCAGGCTTAGGTATTGGGATTCCTCAATCCTACACAGCGGCCAGTGTTATAGCTCCAAGCCTAGGGTGTCTGAGATCCTTGGTCCTAAAGACTGGACAGCTCTCTGGAACTCTTCCAGTAACAAGGGTCAGCAGTTATCCTCTCTGGTTCTTTCCATCTTTCTCTTCCATTGTCCCTTCTCTTCTTGCCCTTGGTACTCTCTCAGACTGTTTTAGCTGCCTCTTACTGCCATGGCCACTGCCTCCCACCCTTGCCACTATTGAGGAGGGAGCTACTGCTGACCTTTTGCCACTTCTGCTGCTGCTGGCTGCTGGTCTTGCAGCCTTGCTTCTTCTCCAACTGTCAAGCATCCAGCTGCTTTGGTGCTTCTGCTGGTTTCCATTCTAGCTGCTCTGCTGTTTCTGCCACTGCCACTCTACTGCTCTTCCTCACTGTTCCTGTCACTGCCATCTACTGTCTTCAGCTGCTGCTATTTTTGTAACCAGCTCAGCCTACACTACTAAAAGTACACAAAAAGACTACTCAGCTGATGCCTTTTTTAGGGCCTAATGTTGCAATAGGCTGGGGTTTAGTTCAGTTGGTAGAGTGTTGCTCCGCACTCAATGAGGACCCAGGCTTGATCTCCAGCACTGCAAAAATGGGAGAAGGACTTGGCAATCCACTCCTGAAGCAATCCCAAAACAATCAGCCATTGAAAGCTCTCTGAGGGTCACTATAAATTAGATGGCATCTAATAACAACAATGTTGCAACACCAAGGGGCAGCACAGTATGGTGTCTTCTGGCCAAATATCCTGCTTATTATAGCCAGAGGAGTGTTTGCACCAATCACAGCAAACTGCTCATGCAAAGGACTGTTTCTGCACCAATCACAGTAGTCCCTTTGCTGGACTACCAGGGAAGTGCTCCCCTTCTGGCCTGGATTGGTCACAGGGTCATCTGCAGTTCACTGAGGTTTATGACAGCAAAAGTCCAGTGCAAACTGCAAACTGTTTGAAACAGGAATGAGTGGAGCTGCACCTTTAGGAACTGGAGTTGTGCAGCTGCAATTGTCATGTGGCTTTCTTAAGGCATTAATGACATGTTTAGAACCACTGGTATAAGGGTGGTTCGGCTGACTGCTTGACTGAAAGGCCTTTACTCAAAGCAGCCAGGGTAGCAAGGCAGAGTCCAACAGCTGCCAATTAGAGAATCAAATGGCCTTAACCCTCAACATCTGTTGTTAATTACAGGAGAATAAACATTGGATGGTGTGCTTACAGAAAAAAAAATAATTAACATCAGTATTGACTTTAACAGTGTTTAGCAGCACTTTTAACAATGCTTAATACCTGCTCAGTGCCCGAGGGAGAGGTGCATTCCCCTCATCTTTCTCAGTATTACCCCCCCAAAAAAGGGTATAATTTATATCTTCCTCTTTTTTAAATACCTCTCTAAATTACATGCATGTATTTTTTTCCTATTTCAACTTGGCCCCCCTTTTTAGTAAAAGTCCTCACAAAAACCCCTTACTCATTATTGCTGTTTTTCTACCTCATGTTCTCTTGTGGACTTTCTTGCTTGTTTCTTTTTTCTTTTTTTCTTTCTTTCTTTCTTTCTTTCTTTTTTCTTTTCTTTCTTTTTTTTTTTTTTTTTTTTTTTTTTTTTTTTTTTTTTTTTTTTTTTTTTTTTTTTTTTTTTTTTTTTTTTTTTTTTTTTTTTTTTTTTTTTTTTTTTTTTTTTTTTTTTTTTTTTTTTTTTTTTTTTTTTTTTTTTTTTTTTTTGTTGTTGTTGTTGTTGTTGTGGATCAAATCCAGGGCCTTCCTAATGCTAAGTAAGTGCTGTAGGACAGAGTTACATCTCCAGCCCCTCAACCTTCTTTAATTGGCTTTATGACCAGGACCACCACTTCACTGAAACTGCAAAAGTGACCATTTTGCTAAATCTGTACTGTTCACTTGTTGATCTTCATCTTCATCTTTCAGCAACATTTGGCACAGTGACTTTGCTTTCTTCTTGACATACATTTTTATATTTTGCCTTGGTAAAATCAATCTCCTGGTTCTTTTCCTGCTTCAATACTGCTTTGATGAACCAGATTTGGTACATGAGCCATAGTTTGTTGACCCTTCTTAAATGATTTCATTGAATCTGATGCCTTTAAATTCCATCCATTCTCTGATTTCTCATAAATGTCTCTGGATCCCTAGTATCTTCTCGAGCTCTAGGTTCACCAGGTAATCCAACTGCCCTCTTGAAACTTTCACATGGATGCCAATAGACATCTTTAATTTAACTTATTTAAAAAGAGCTCTTAAACTTCACTTCTTGCCAGGATGGATTATTGGAGACTAGATTAGCCTTCAGACTTGAAAGAACTAACAAAAACCAACAAAAAACCATACAGAGTATATGAAAGAATAGTTTTCAAGATACTGTTTGCTAAGCAATGAAAGATGGTGATACCTAAGAGACAGGAAACATGTAAGGTGGTAGCTCTGTGGTGTGCCAGAGTGGTAGAGTGCTTGTCTGAGGTTCAATTCCAAGGAAACAAGTAAGTTGAACCCTATCATCACTTTAGCTTACTTCTTGGAAAGAGTTTCCAGGGCACTGCTCAAGGTGGAGGTAAAAAGGCAGATAGTGGAGATGAAGAAGGAATTGGGAATTTGAGAGGGTAAGGCAGAGAGTTTGCAGAAGAGAATGTCAGAGAGGGGAGAACTCCACAAAGAACTCCAGAGATCTTCAGAGGATTCTACTCAAATGTTTACATGCGTACCAGTTAGCACATGCATGTGAATAAGTTATCTGAAGCCAGAACAAAAAGCACTCAAAAATTTTAGAATGAATAATCCCTGGAATAAACACTTGGCCAAGAACGGATCCAGTTTCCACCAGCAGAATGGAAACTTACATAATTCACAAGATATTGTATAGAGTAAATACCCAGGAGAGTTTTGCTTTATGATGTAGTAAAATAAACCCTACACTAAAGATAGGTTTGGTCCCATCGACCAAACTTAAAAGCAAAACCTGAGAGGATCAAATTATGTTCAGATAACATCTCAGAACAAAGCTCAAGAATATTTATAGGAATAGGAAATAAAGTGAAATTTACAGTGTCTGACATCCAATAAAAAATTATCAAGCAGGCAAAGAACCCATAATGAAAAGACAAAAAGCAAAGTTTTAACCTGTTGAAAATGACACCATAGTTTGAGCAAATAAAATTATAGCTCTCTTCCACGTTTTAAACTAAACACTGAGAAAAATATTTAAGATGTTTAAGAAAACCAAATCTATTATGTGCAGATAGAAACGATAATGTTTGAGATCAGAAAAACACTGAATGACATTAATAGAAAATAAGACATTACAGAAATAAAGATTAATGAATCTGAAAACATAGCCAAAAAAACAACAAAAATGAAATTTAAAAGGCTGAGAAGAAAAGAATAACAACAACAAAAAAACCAGTCAACTGGACAACTTGAAGTAGCCTTTTTAAGTGTAACCAGATTTGCCAGACAGGGGGACAGAAAAGAATATATGAAGGAAATAATGGACAAAATTTATTCAAATTTAATTACAAACTATTAACCCAGAGAGCCAAGAAGCTCAGTGAACAGAAGAAATGTGAAACACACACATGCCGTCCTGGCATCCCATCCTGTCTGATCTGGAAGCTAAGCAGATCAGCTTGAATAGTACTTGGATGGGAGACACGTGGGAATATTGTAGGCTTGGGAGAAGGACCTGGCACTCCACTCCTGAAACAATCAGCCATTGAAAACCCTATAAAAGAGAACCACTGAGAATAGTGGCAAGCATGGCACAGTGTTGGGTAGTGTTTTGATTTGTTGTATGTGGTGTTGACCCAACTTGACAGCACCTGACAACAAATATATATATTGTATATATTCACACACGTGTGTGTATGTGTGTGTATGCCATTTCTGTTGTTCTTCATGCCTTCTTTTAGATCTCAGTTCCATCTAGTTTTGTTTTCTTTTGTCTGAAGCATCTCCTTTAGTATTTCTTGTAGTATATCTGGTAACAAATTCCCTCAGCTTTTGTAATGTAAATGTGGCATTATTTTATAAAAATCTTTTCACTGGTTTTAGAATTCTAGATTGACATTTTTTTTCTCTTTTAATACTTAGATTTTGTTTACTTTATTTGTGGCTTGCACATTTCTGACCTGAAATATTCTATAATTTTTTTCTTTGTTCTCTTATATATAATGTGTCTTTTTTTCTGTGGCTCCTTTTAATAGTAATCTCTTTAGCCAGGCGTGGTATGCACGCCTATAAACCCAGCGCTTAGGATGCTGAAGCTGGAGAGTCAAGAATTCAAGGTCATCCTGGCCTACATAGTGATACCTTGTCTTAGAAAACAGGGGTAGTGGGAAGGAATATTCTCTGTAAAACTCTTTTTGGCAGTTTGTTTATTATCTTCCATGTTGTGGTTTGGCTGCAGCCATAGCATCCTGGCATCTGATCCTGTCAGATCTCAGAAGCTAAGCAAGGTCAGCCTGGTTTAGTACTTGGGTGGGAGACTGCCTGGGAATTCCAGGTGCTGCAGGTTAGGGAGAAGGACCTGGCAACCTACTCCTGAAACAACCTGCATTGAAAACCCTATGAATAGCAGAGAAGCACTGACATAGTGCCAGGCATGGCAGTGTTGGGGAGTGTTTCATTCTGTTGAATGTAGGGTCACTATGAGTTGGACTAACTTGATGGCCCCTAAGAACAGCAACAATAGCAACATATTGTGGTTTATTCTGCTTAGACTTTGTTCTTGGATCTGAGAATTTCTAGTTTCTATCAAATTTTAAAAATTTTGAGTCAGTATAAGTTTCTTTTTCTGTCCCTCTCCATCTTGACTATACTTTCTGTTTTTTTCTGATTATGAATAGAATTGAATTGTTTCTGCATCTAAACTGCATAATAAGCAATAAAAAGTTTTATGCTTAGTCAAGAAATAGAAAAAAAAGATTGATCCAGAGAACTACTATATAGGTTTGCTCTTGTCACCTTGGATTCTTGGGTCTTTTCTCTCCATTTTCCAGAACTTGTTCAGAGGATTTAAGTGCTCTAAAAAATGACCACAGCCCATCAACAGAAGAATGGATAAAAAAATTATGGTACATATACACAATGGAATATTACTCAGCAATAAGAAAATGAAATAATGTCATTTGCAACAAAATGGATGGAACTGAGAGCATCATCTTAAGTGAATGAACACAAACTCAAAAAGATAAATACCATATGTTCTCACTTATATGTGGGAGCTGAATCTCACTTAAAGGAAGAAAAAATCCTGTACATAAGTTGATATATAAGAACACAATTAAACTTAGCAAAGAAGGGGCAATGTAAAGAGGAGAAAGAAGGAGGGAGGCAACTAGCAAAAGGAAGCTGGGGTTTAGCTTAGTTTGTAGAGTGCTGCTCTATACTCTCTGAGGATCCAGGTTCATACTGCAGAAAGGAGAGAAGGATGTGGCAATCTGTTCCCGAAGCAATCCCGAAATAATCAGCCATTCAAAACCTTATGAACATCACTATGAGTCAGATATGACTCAATAGCACTTAACAGCAACAAATAATAAAGAGTACTCTGGTTTCTCTTCATATCATGCAAATCTTTTGGCTTTTACTAAATAATAAAGGAAAATAGATCAGATACTCACTGTTAATATTCCATATATTCCAAAAAGAAGACATTTGAACCCCATTTAATAAATGATTTTGTCATTTCTTTTACCCATAGGGAGAAGAAAATAGAGGGACTGAATTTTATTAGGTGCTTAGCTGCTTTTCATTCTGAGATTCTGAACACAAAGTTACATGAAACAAATTTTGCAGTAGTTCAAGAGGTAAACTTATTTTTCAGATAAGTCAAGAACTGTTTAAGCAACAAAGAATAAATATACCAGATTTATATGACTTTTAAAGATTTTAAACTATTCTGTACTATGAGTACATTTGTATGTAAAGTAGCACGTCTTAATTTGTAGCAGTTTAAAAAATTTATAGTTTTTAGAATGTAAGATAACAGATAATCAGATGTTACTTTGATGCCAAAATTCATTTCAAAGTCAATACTACTGATTTTCTTGCAGAATTTTAGCAAAATACATGTTTTGAAATTTTTTTTAGGTGAAAAATTTACGTTCTGGAGTTTCTCGTGCTGCAGTGATCTGTTTAAGTGATCTTTTTACTTATCTAAAAAGGAGCATGGATCAAGAACTAGATACTACAGTAAAAGTCTTGTTGCACAAGGCTGGAGAATCAAATACATTTATAAGAGAAGACGTTGACAAAGCATTGAGAGCTATGGTTAACAATGTTACTCCTGCACGTGCTGTCATTTCTCTTATCAATGGAGGACAAAGGTAATATTCAGAATTATCTTGAAATGTCCTTAAACTAAAACTGAAATTGTTTGCAGACATTTGTGTAGGGGATAAAAAGCAAATTTCAGTTTTATGTCAGTCAGAAAACCTTAAGTAATTTCTGTGTGATAATGATCATTTTACATGCTAAGCATAAAAATAATCAATATTGCTGTCCTAATAATGTTAATTACATTCATGTCTAGAACTATATAAATGTTGGTGAGTTTTGTTTTTAATTTCTTGGGGTGGCATAACTGATATAACTTGTCATGTTAACCTCCAGATGTTATGTTGTTATGTTAACCTTCAGATGATTGCTGAAGACTTATTTAATCATTTAACACAGATCAGTGGAAAATAGTTCATACATCAGCTTGGTTTTAATAGACTCTGTTTCCTTATAGCCATTTGCACATTGCAGTAAGAAGATGTACAGCCCAGCACTTATCAGATGTAGTAGAATTTATGGAACCAGAACGTATTTTATCTGGAACAAAGGATATGGCTGAACGTTTATTGCCAGCTGCTGCTAAGTTTGCTCAAGACAGCTCACAAGAAACCAGGTGAACAACTGCTAATAATATTTGCTAAGTCTGTATAGGGCTTAGAAGTAGGAAACAAAGGTTTGAAAAGAATGAACATTTTTCTAAATGGAGAAATGAGTTCCTAGTGGTTGGTGCTAGGGGATGGTCTTAATTTACCAATTTGTCAGTGATCTTGAGAAAGTGCACAGTGAATTCTCCAAATTTACAGATGACACTACATACTTTTGGGTAGTGAGATGCCAAATCACAGGGATGAACTTCATGAAAGTGACACAAGATTGTATGAGTGGGCAGAAAAGTGGCAGAAAAACTTCATTGTGGGCAAATGTAATGCATTTAGAGGAAAATGATATTTTTCCAAGAAATTAGATAAAAATTAACAAAGTAGGTACACATGAAAAATACAGGAATGATGCATAACAATAAATTATCTCCTGATAAACCAAGTATTTTCACTTAGAAAACTGCATGAATTTCTAATGGTTATTAGACCTTGAAGAAAATTTTCTGAAGGCTAATAACAATTAGCAAGAGGTGACAAATAGTTAGGATGTGGATAACATAATACCTGTGGTAGTTACAGAAATTTTGGATTTAGTCAGAGGCTTAAGTTAAATTCCTAGTCTACATCACTGTTTGGCATTAAGGAAGTTATTTAACCTTTCTAAATCTATTTCTTTTTGAAATTAGGACGGTTGGACCAGGGAAAATCTAAAATTTCATGGCAATTATATATGAAGATAATTTAAAAAGAAGGGAATGGATATTGAGTTCATGAAGATTAAGGTTGACTTAAAATTTTTTAACATTTTGAGACAAAGATGTTCAGTACTTCAGGAATCGGAATTAATATTACGGGACTCATTATACCAGAAGCTAATATAAAGAATAACTACATTTTCTATTGTTGTGTAGGACATTACCACAATATAGCAGCTTAAGGCAACATAAAGTATTTAGCTTACAGTTCTTTAGATCAGAAGTGTGATGTGATTCTCTGCTAATGTGTTCTCTACTAAGGGTCCCATAAGGCCAAAATGAAGGTGATGACAGTTCTAGGCTCTCTTCTAGAGGCAGTATGGAAGAATTCACATTTACATTTATTCATGTTGTTGACTGAATCCAATTTCATACAGTCATAGGACTAACGGGAGAAGGATGTGGCAGTCCACTCCAAAAATAATCCCGAAACAATTAGCCATTGAAAACCCTGTGAGGGTTGCTATCATTCAGAGGTGACTCCACTGCACCTAACAACAGCAATGTAGAACTAAGGTTCCTACTTCTTTGCTGGCTGTTAGCCAAGGTCCTCTCTCAACAAGTTAAGACCACCTGTATTCCTCTTCATGCTGCCCTCTTCCATCTTCAAGCTAGCAAGAGCAGGTTGAATTCTCACGCACAGAATCTCTCTGACTTCATCTTCTGCAACCAGTCACAGAAAGCTTTCTACTTTTTTCCCCCACTGTGGCACTGGGGAGCAGGACCTAGGGCCTCACACATACTTTGCAAGCTCTCTACCACTGAGCTGCACTCCTGGCCTCTTTTTTATTTTTTATCTTGAGACAGAGTCTCACAAAGTTATGCAGGCTGCATCTGGCCTTAAACTTGCAATCTCCAGTATGTGCCTCCTGAGTCACTGAGATTACAGGTGTGTGCTACCTTGCCTGGCATGCTTTCTACTTTTAAGGACATTAGATTAGGTCCATCTGGAGTGATAGTTCATCATATTCACAAATTCCAGTTATTCAAGTAAGATATCTTTGGGAAACCATTTTAAGAAGTTCTGTATACCACATTAATGTTCATTAAATTCAGAAGAGTCAGGCGTGGTGGCACATACCTGTGGTCCCAGCACTTGGGAGGCTGAGGCAGGAGAATATTGTGTTCGAGACCAGGCCAGCAAGGGTTACATAGTGAAACCCTATTATAAAAAACAAAGCACATGAAACAAAGCAAAAACCACAAGACTTAGATCATAGGCTAGTTAGGAAAATGAAAAAGATGCATAGTAGTTATTTTGACTACATCTTTACTAAACTTTTTTTTTTCGAGTGCTGAGGATCAAACTAGCATGTGAGGGTCTGCACATGCTAGGCAAGCATCTAGCCCTTATCTTTCTTTAAAGGCATAATAATTTTGTCATTTGTTAGACTCTTATTCAAAATTTTAACAGTATAAAATGGTTATAATTAATTTTTGAGTTTTAATATTTCACATATTTTGTGCCCATGTTGTTTGCTTATTTAGCCTTTCTCATATTGTTGGGCCCCATTGTATACTTATGGTCCTTAATATTCTAGGCTAAAAATTAGAATTGCCTTTGAAACTGTAACTGATTAGAAGTTACTTATGATAGTTGTAGACCTTACTCTGGTTTTAGAGAAAGCTTATGTTTGTTCTCTGACATCACCTCCATTTCTGTAGTTTAATTACATTTGAAGAGATCTAGTTGATATAGATGATTCTAAACTGGATGCAGTGGCTCAGGCCTGTCATCCCAATCACTTGGGAGGCTGAGGCAGGAAGATCACAAGTTCTGTGCCAGAGGCAGCCTACATAGCTTATCAATACCTTGTCTCAAAATAAAAAGTGAAAGTAAAAAATGGGGTTACAGCTGCAGCCCCATGGTAGGGTGCTTGCAAAGCATGTGTAAGGCCCTGGGTTCAACCCCCTAGTACAAAAGAAAAAAAGTTGCCTACACGATTCTAGGATCATCATATTCTCCATTCCTATCAAAGCCTGTCCTCTCATTTTTCTAGTCTTTTATATTCTAAGTTGTAAGCAAAAGTCTAACTAATTTGTTTTAGGGCCAGGGCTCCTTAATAATTGGTATTATCACGAGGTATGATATAAGACATTTCTGTCCTACAATATCTCCAATATATACTTTCATGATATCTGAATTTCCACCATTAGAATGATATTTTGACTTAAGGTGTTATTCTAAAAGGATTACTTTTAGATTCATGTAACATAAAAAACCTACTTTGTAGATTATTACCTTATTTAATAACATATTAACCATAATTTATCATCTAACCTTTGGTATATTTTAAGTAGCAGAGAATTGGATTTTGGAGAATTGGAACTCAGGTAAGTTTTGGTTAGGAAAAAAGAGAAAGTTCGAAATATAGGATATATTGTCATTGTAGTTGTTCGGTGCGGTCAAGTCGTGTCCTACTCATAGCGACCCTTACGGGGGTTTTCAATGGCTCATTGTTTCAGGATTGCCTCTGGAGTAGATTGCCATGTCCTTCTCCCATATATAGGATACTGGGAAGGTTAGCTTAGAGTAACACCCCTCATGTGGCCAGCAGGTGAGGTGTCAAAGGTCAATGGATAAGGAGCCCAGGACAAACATAAATTGTTCCTAGCTCACAATTCTGCTATATGTCAGCCTTGGGTATGGATCCTGGGGTGCCTGAAAAATAGTCAAACCTGTCTGCAATCCATGTGACACATAGATGAAAGATTTAAGTTACAGTTATTTAAAAGGGGGACAAGTAGGACACAGGTGAATCCTATACACTCTAGTATAATTAGCATATCCACATTTCAGTGGCTTACTTAAAATAGGATGGTAATTTTAATGTTCATAGTTTATTTTTCTATTGAAAAAATTACATCTAAGAACAGAAACTGAGCTTGTTAGTATATGTAAAATTGCTTACATATATCTCAAATATCCATAGGTATTATGGTCGAAAGATGCTTTTTCTCATGATGTGTCATCCTAACTTTGAAAAAATGCTTGAGAAGTATGTCCCATCTAAAGATTTGCCATATATTAAAGAATCTGTTAAAAACTTACGGCAAAAGGTATGTGGGAAAAGTTTATTTTGTAAATACCTTTAAGGCAAAGTTTGTTTTCCTATGAAGGCAAAGGATAGAAATAATTACTTTTTGGATTATTTCTTTGCTAATCACTTGAAATAGATCTATGTCAGCATTTTATCAACTGCAGTACTAAGTAGACATACACAATGTCAGGCCTTGGAAGTAAATATTTATTATTTATTAAAGCTTAATGTATGCTAAAATGTTATTTGGCCTTTTGGAGTAACAAGATTTTAGTTTGAATTGCAACTCTGACAATTAGCCACTACATAATCTTTGGCATGCCACTTCATTTCTTTAACTGGAATTTTTATTTTTGTAAAATGAGGATAATAATGTTTACTATGCTTGGTTATTACTTTACCTTATGTCACCATTAGAGCACCCACTATACTGCAGAGCATTTATAGGAAGGTCTTTGAAGATAAGCACTATATGCTATTTGTCCTTGTGTCATTAATGAGTATTCAGTAATTTCAGTAATGTCTATGCAATGAGTGCCTGAGAGAATAACAGGTGAAATAAAGTGTGAAAAGTAATTCATTTATATAATGTTTTTTTGAAAAATATACTTAATGTAGAATTTTTCTATTGTAATTTATGTCCTTCTTCCCCCCCCTTACCTTCCACCTCTTCCTGCATCTTACAATGTAGCCCATGATGGCCTGGAACTCTCTGTGTAACCCAGGCAGGGCTCAAACCCAGCAACCTCCTACCTCTACTTCCGGAGTATTCCCATTATAGACCTGTACCATCATGCCCAGTTGTGTCATATTTGATGAACTTGGGCTAAGGATTCATTTTATAAAGGGATAATATTAAAAGGATGTGTGGTAATAAACATTTTAGAGCATTTTTTCCTGCCTGTTGACCTTGAATATTTCAGCTTTATTGTAAAACTTTTAAAATAACCATGCAAAAAATTATCTAGCTAAAATATGGAAGATCGTACTTGGGAGTCATTTTCAGTACTAGTATCATTGGAAAAAAATGTTGTAACTAGTTCTTATCCAAATGTTTATTTTCACACCCCTGAAATCACATGCAAATTTATTATTTATGGGATGTGTTCATATTTTCTATGTAAATTTTCAGCTTTAAGATGACTGGTTATGGAGCAGGAAGTGGCTCAGTAGTACAGTGCTTAGCTAGCATGTGCCAGGCCCTGGTTTGATCAAACACACACACACAAGGAGAGAAAGAGAGACAGAAAAGAGAGTAGTTATCAAATACATTATATTGATTTTATATTTTGTGGTGTGCGGAATCTATTAGTCGTGTATTTGTTAATTTACTACTAATCATAACCTATGTATCCTATAACCGTAAAAGCATAAGCATGTCATATTAAAATTCTGAAAATATTTTGTCTGGGATACTTTAAAAATTACATTGTATAAGTTATTTCACTCCTAGTTTTAAGATTTTTTTCTCCCAGTGTTTTCTTTTTCTTTCTTTTTTTAATAGCACTTGGGGGTTCAACCCATGGTCTTGCAGATACTTTGCATGTACTGTACCCTTGGGCTTCATGCTAAGCTCATTTTATTTTTTATTTTTTTATTTTGAATCAGGGTCTCACTAAGGTATGCAGGCTGCCTCTGGCCTAGAACTTATGATCCTCCTGCCTCAGCATATCTAGTTGCTGGGATTAGATGAGTACACCACTGCTCCCAGCTCCACTGCCTCTCTTTATATTTATTTACAGGGTCTAGGAGAGATACCACTGGATACTCCCTCAGCAAAAGGAAGGCGATTTTATAGTGGCAGTGTTGGAAATGCTAGATCTTCATCTATTTCAAGAGATGCTTTCCATTCAACTGAAAGGTAAGATCATGTGATAGTCTATACCATTAGAAAAATTATCTGGATGTGGTGGCTGTTGTTAAGTGCTGTTGAGTTGGATCTGACTCATAGTGATCATAGCAGGGATGGCTATACAGTGTCTTACATATTTTGGACATGTAGTCAGGAGGGCCAATCCTTGATAAAAGACATCTTGTTTGGGAGACTCAGGTGAACGAGAAAAAGGAAACCCTTCAATTAGGTGGATTGACACAGTGTCTGTCCTAATATGGTTAAACATAAAAACAATCGTGTGTCTGGCACAGAGTTGAGGAGTGTTTTGTTCTGTTTTACATAGGGTCACTATGAGTTGGACCCAACTCGATGGCCCCTAACAATTACAATTATTTTGAGAGTGGGCTACTAGGTCCTTCTCCCAACTCTGTCTTAGTCTGGAAGCTTAGCCTAAACCTGTCACCCATGGGTGGCCCTTCTGGTATCTGAAATACAGGTGGCATTACTTTCAGCATCACAGCAATACACAAGCCCACACAGCATGACAAACACTTGGGAGCCAGTGGAAGAAGGATCACTGTGAGTTTGAGGCCATCCTGGGCTACATAGCGAGTTCCAGACCAGTCTCAGCTACAGAGTGAAACTCTGTCTCACACAAAAATTGGATAAATAAATAAAAACAAATCCTTGGTAATAGTAATCTCATTTGGATGGTCTCATGAGCTGTCCTAGGGGTATTAGTCAAAATTTAATAGGGTTTTTAAAGTTTGGTAAAGACCTAGAATATGTTGTTATTGTTAGGTGGTGTTGAGTTGGGTTGGACTTACAGTGACCCTTAGAGGGTTTTCAATGGTTGATTGTTTTGGGATTGCTTTGAGAAATGAGGCAATTATATATTCCCAGCAACATGCTTTTCACATGCACATTAGTGAAGCTTTAGTGTTACTGAACTTGTCAATATTAGGCCTATGTGAACTTGTCGATATTAGGGCAACTGTGATTAATTTTAAAAATTATTTACTTTCCCCCTGAATATAAAACATATATCTATAGCTAAAGAAAAGAATAGTTTAAAATATAAACATTAAAAGAAGAATTTAATGAATCATCCATAATGCAAGCAATCAGGAGCAAACTGTCAACAATTTTTTTTTTCGTTCTTGAGACTTGAACCCAGAGCCTCATACGTATGTTGCATGTGCTCTACCACTGGGATGCAGCTGCAGCTCATTTAAAAAAAAAATTTTTTTTTAATTTTGGGTCAGCATCTTGCTGTGTTGACCCAGGCTGCCTCTGGCCTCAAACTTGCAGTCCTCCTGCTTCTGCCTTCCAACACACTGGTATTACAGGTGTGTGCTACCATGCCTGGCTTCTTTTCTTGATATTTATTTAGAGCATACTGCATGCTGGACCTTTTCTAAACACTTTACTAGTTAGCTACTCATTTCATAGATGTTTTCACAATTTGAGTATGTCTGATATTTTCTCACAATTAGATTTAGGTTATGCATTTTGGAAAAATTCCACAGAAGTGATGTTGTACCTTTTTCAGTGAAATGTATTTTGTTGTAATGTCTATTTATCTTTTTAAAGATAAGGCCACTGTGTTCCCCAAGCTTGTCTTAAACCTTGGGCTTAAAGTGATCCTCTGACATGAAAGTCCAGAGTAAGTGGGACTATAGGCATATGCCACTGTGTGTGGCTTCTTATTATTACTGATAATGTTAACCTTGATTGGGAGGTTAAGGTAGTTTCTGCTGGCTTTCTTCATTGCAAAATTACTATTTTCTCTTTGAAATTAATAGATAGTGAAAATAGATGGCAATACATTGAAATTACACAAGTATCCTATTTTTTTAACCATACATTTACACATTAATATTAGTAACCACTGGTAGATATTGATGGCAGCAATTATGTGAATTTTTTTGCCTAAAAATGATCTTTTATTTCCCTTGTTTCTTCTATATTTATTAGTTGATTTTTTTCTCTATAAATAAAACATCCTTTTTCCTCCATGTATTTATTTATTCACATGTTTATGTTAGTGCAGACTAATGGATTTCTATTTTATTTTATGGGTTATAATCTTGTACTGTCATTCATTTTTTCAAATTGTTCTAGCTTTAGGAGCTCCCCTAGATTGGCTGTTGGGCTTTTTGGCATTTTCCTTTGGCAAACATTTTCTTACTTTCTGCCACTATAAGATTCTCCAGGATCAGCTTGTATTTTATTTTCTCCTTTCAAATTTTTATGCATCTAATTTCATTTAACATTTTTACTGCCCTGGCTAGAATATCAAATACAATGTTGAATAGAAATACAAATAGATTATTCCTAATCTTATGGGGAAAATAGTCATCATTTCACTATTACATATGATAGCTGTAGGTTTCATAGAAGCATTTCATCAGGTTGATGATATTCCCTCTCTTCCTAGTTTATAAGTTTTTAGTCATGAATGGATGTTGAATTTTGTCAAATGCTTTCTCTGCATGTAGTGAGTAATAGGGCATTTTCCTTTATTCTGTTAATATTGTAAATTATGATTTCTATTTCCTATCCAAATACTAAAAATGGTAACTTGTGAGAAGTGATTGGGCCCTGGGTTCAATCTTTGACACACACATCATACAGCTTCTTGGATTAATACCTTGATCATAATTATGTTATAGTTTTGATTTAACACCAGATTTGATGTGCTAAAGTTACTTGGCTATTTTTTGTGTCTGTATGCATAAAATCGGGCTGGGATTTAGCTCAGTTGGTAGAGCGCTGCGCTGCAGTCTCTGAGGTCCTGAGTTCAATTCCCAGCACCGCAAAAATGGGAGAAGGGCCTGGCAATCCACTCCCAAGGCAATCCCGAAACAGTCAGCCATTGAAAACCCTATGAGGGTTGGTATGAGTCGGATATCGACTCGAGGGCACCTAACAACAACAACAACAACAATGCATAAAATCTGTAGTTTTCTTATCTATGAACATCTTTGGTTTCAATATTGGGATAATGTTGGGTAATACCTTTGGGATTTTTTTCTTTAATGCAGAGGATATTTAGAAGTATGCTTAATTCCCAATATTTGGGAATTTTCCAAGTATCTTTCTGTTAATTTTCAATTTAATTCTTTTGTGTCATTGTGCATGTTTCATATGATGTCACATTTTTTGTTTGTTTGTTTGATGATGCTGGGGATCAAACCCAGAGCCTAAAGCATGATAGGCAAGTGCTTTACTATTGATCTACACCTCCAGGTCTATTTCAGTTCTTTTAAATGTATTGAGATTTGTTTTATGATCCACCATGTGTTTTATATTAGTGACTATTTTATATCTATTTGAAAGAATGTGTATTCTGCTGTTACTGAGTGTCATTCTATAAAATCTTAGGTTAAGATGATTGTGTTATTCAAGTTTCCTATATCCTCGCTGATTTTCTGGTTGTCCTATGAATTGCTGAGGTAGGAGTATTGATATCCCCAACAATATTTGTGAATTTGTTTATTTTTACTTTCAGTTTTGTCACTTGTGCTTCTTGAGTTTTGATGGAATATGATTAGGTTCAGGTACATATGGGATGGTTGTGACTTTTTGATGGACTTATTCTCTTTCATGAAGTCTCTCGCTCTGGTAATGTTCCTTGTCCTGAAGTCTACTTTGTCTGATATTAGCCACTTTGATAGTAGTTAGGTAGTATTTGCATGCTATGTTTTTTTTTTAATTACAATGTTATGGAGCTGTGCTTTACATACCATATAATTCAGTTATTGAAAGCATGCAGTTCTTTGTTTTAATATAGTCAATGAGTTATACAACTGTCATCACAATTGATTTTAGAATATTTTTATTATTCATTCCCCCAAATCTTATATTCATTAACAGTCACTGTTTCTGTGGTGGTTTAGACCAAAATAGTTACGTTTCAAGGTCAGTTTCAATAATTATATGACTTTTTGAGGTGTTTTTCTGTTTTTCTGTTTTCATTTATTTGCCTTTGATGTTGACCCTAAAGTATGTATTTAATTCTCTACTCTTATTGTATAGAATAATTATTTCACAAATAAATGTTGGATTAATTTACTTAAAGAAATTAAAAGTAATGATAAACACATCTATGATCTGCATTTTAGATAACTATCCTGTGTTCACTGTCATAATGATTCTGAGTCATTCATTAATGCTCTTAAGACCATCTTAGTTGCTAATTTTAATAATACCAATTATAAGCCTGGCATGGTGACATATGCCTGTAATCCTAGTGATTTGGAAGGCTGAGGCCGGAGACTAAGGCAGGAGGATTGCAAGTCAGAGGCCAGAGGAAGCCTGCATAACTTAGTAAGATCTTGACTCAAAATTAAAAAGTAAAAAATGGCCTAGGGATGCAGCCTAGTGTTAGAGCACTTACAAAGGATGTGCAAGGCCCTACCTAGGTTTAACCCCCAGGTACTGCTAATCATCATCCTCATCATCATAATAATACCAGTCATAATAATAATGCAGTCATAGACATGTTGGTAACTGATAATTCTTACCACTGTCTTCAAGACCTGACAATTTGCATGAATGTTTAGTTTCAAAGGGATCATCATGTGCCATACTGAGTTTCCCCTTTGTAGTCATGAAAACCATTATGTTACTAATATTTAGTCATCCTCATATTAAGTTCTGCTGGTCTTGAGTTTCTCATTTCTCCACGCATATTCACATAGGTACTTTGCAGAAAATAGTTAACAGAATAGGTTTGAAACTACTATTCTTAGCCTGCTAAGAGAGATCTACTTGCTTGGCATCTAGTAACTTGAATTGGGGAAGTATTCCTATAGGAGTGGTTTACTTAATCTTACATGGGGCATGGAATTGGGAGAGATCTCACTGGGATCCAGTCAAGATCCCACAGGGCAAATTTAGCAAAGAGAGGACAATATAAAGAGTAGAAAGGAGGCAGGGAACTAGCAAGGGAAGCTAACTGAGGAAAATGGGATGGGGAGGAGAAACAACGTAGAGGGATAAAGGGGAGAGGATAATCTCAATGTAAACAACTCAGCATCATGAGTACATAGGAAAAATAGGGGGACATAACGCAAATATGTATCTGAGTTTTACTACATATTAGTCAAAAGCTTCCATGAACTTTGTAAATTGATAAAAGTGTAACCAAAAGTGATGCAATAGTTGCATAATGGAAAAAGCAAATGCTGTATTACTCTGTACCCCACCAACATTTACCTATAAAGGGGAAAAAAGAAAAAAAAGATCTCAAAGGGCCAGGAACATAATGAAAACAAACAAACAAACAAAAAAAAACCAAGTTATATCAGTTTTGAGATTACTATTCTTAAAAAGATCTGCCTACAAAGTTAATCCTTAGCTAGCCCTGAAAATAAGAATTTCAGGAGGATTCCTATCATTGTCTAATTGATAAGATTGTTTAGAGGGGAAAAAAAAAATGGCTTACACTGAAGACCTGCCTTCTTTCCAAGAGTCTGGAATTTTATTGTATCCTAGGCAGACAGTGCCTATGTGACCAGCTCCCAGCTCAAACCCTGGGAACAGAGTCTTTAGTAAGTTTCCTTGATGACAACATTTCACATACAAGGGATAATACGGTGAATATTTAAATTGAAAAGAATTTATTACTGTGAAAGACACATTGCCATTAATTCCCCCCAAAATTTTGCCAACAAATTACCCAAATACCCTTTGTATCTCATCACATTCATTGCTGAAGAAATTAGGTGTGTCTTATATGACTCCTCTGGGAAAGGCTCTTGAAAGCTTGCATCTGATTTCGTCCAGACTTGGACCCATGTGCCTTTTCCCCCCTGTTGATTTTGTTTGATACCCTTCTGTTGAATTAAGTCTTACCCATGAATGAAACTATGCTGACAACTATGAGTCCTCCCAGCCACTCACCAAACCTAGGGGAGATCTTGGGGACCCCCAACACAGATGTTATGGATTAGATCATGTTATGAATTTTTGAAAAATGAACTTAAAATGGGAATTTTATAAGAAGGTAAAAATGAAATTAAATTTATCTTTTTTTTTAATTTTAGAGAGGTAACTGAAGTTCATGAAGGCAGAAAATCAGTTCCTCGTAATTCCTTGGAAAGTGCTGAGTACATTAAAGCCATAACAGGTTTATTAAATGCAAAAGACTTTCGTGATCGTATTCATGGGATTAAGCAGCTTTTATCAGATACTGAAAATAACCAAGAACTTGTTGTTGGAAACATTGTGAAGGTAAGGACCTGTCAAAATTGATTTTCATTTGAAATCTGTGGCCAATACATATAAAAAAATTGCCCTAAACCTTAGTACTTTATCTGTATTATTTTAAAGTATTAAAATAAGTTTAAAGAATGGATTATCTGGGGTTTGCTATGTTAAAAGCATACTGGAATGACTCAAACTAATTGGAAGACCATAAATAAGAAAATAGTCTAATATTGTCTGAATCCTCCCAAAAGATGGTAATACACTTCTTGAATGCTCTGTGTTTTAAGAGCTCTTGGGACCTGGCATTCAATAAATATATGTAAAGTGAGTAAATAAATGCTTGAAAAACATGGAGATTAAAGAGATTTGATATTGCTTTAGAATAAATATTAAAACTTTCATATGTTAGTTAGAAATCTCTATATACACATTAATATACCTATCTTTAAGAAGACAATGAGCAGAAGAAATGGAAATATTAATAAATGTTTGGCATCAGAGCAGAGGTTATTTATGCTTCATCAGAATCGAGTTCAGTTGTCTATTAGTAATTTATGTTTCTTTCTTCCTTCTTTCCTTTCTCCCCTTCCCCTTCCCTTTCCCCTTTCTTCCTTCCATCCATCCTTCCTCCCTCCCTCCCTCCCTCCCTCCCTCCGTTCTTTCTTTCTATCCTTCTTTCCTTCTTCTTTCTTTATTATTTTGTGGTACTTGGGTGCTGAACCCAGGGCTTCATGCATGCTTTTATAAGCACTCTACCAATAAGCTATACCCCCTACCCCATTTTTTACTTTTTATTTTGGAACAGGGTCTCTCCAAAGTTCTGAGGCTGCCGGTGGCCACAGACTTGTGATCCTCCTGTCTCTGCCTCCCAAGTTGTTGGGATTACAGGTGTGTGCCACTGCAGTCAGCATGAAATTTCATTTTAAATTGGCATAATGTACATTAAACTTGGCAAACATACCATGTTGTTGTTTTTAGGTGTCGGTGTCTAACTCACAGAGACCCGACATACAACAGGTGAACACTATTGTCAGTGTTTCTCTGCTAATTCATAGGGTTTTCAATGGCTGATTGGATTTTTGGGGAGTGGGCTGCTGGGTCCTTCTCCTAAATGTACCATTGTTGTTGTTGTTGTTAGGTGCCGTCGAGTCGGTATGCGACTCATAGCGACCCTCTGTACCACAGGGGAAACACTATTGTCAGTGCTTCTCTGATGTTCATAGGGTTTTCAATGGCAGATTGATTTTTCGGAGGGGGTTGCCAGGTCCTTCTCCCAAGCCTGCAGCACCTGGTGTTCCCAGGCGGTCTCCCATCCAGGTACTAACCAGGCCCGACCCTGCTTAGCTTCCGAGATCTGACGGGATCGGATGCCACAAGGCTATGGCTGCAGGAAATGTACCATAGCAACTTTTAAATTCTGTTGTTGTTGTTGTTAGGTGCCGTGGAGTTGGTATCAAACTCATAGCCACCCTGGGTTTTCAATGGCTGACTGTTTCGGGATTGCCTTGGGAGTGGATTACCGGGTCCTTCTCCCATTTTTGCGGTGCTGGGAATTGAACTCGGGACCTTAGAGACTGCAGCGCAGCGCTCTACCCACTGAGCCAAATCCCAGCCCTTTAAATTCTAGTGAACCATTTTCTTTTTCCTTTATTTTATTTTGTTTTAATTTAATTAATTAATTAATTTTGCAATGCTATCAAACCTGGGGGCTTGTGCATACCAGGCAAGTGTCTGTGACTGAGCCACCTTACTTTGTTGTTGTTGTTAGGTGCTCAAGTCAGCATCCGACTCATAGCGACCCTGCATACAACAGGGGAAACACTATTGTCGGTGCTTCTCTGCCATTCATAGGGTTTTCAATGGCAGACTGATTTTTAGGAGTGGGTTGCTGGGTCCGTCTCCCAAGCCTACAGCAGCTGGTGTTCGCAGGCAATCTCCCATCCAAATACTAACCAGCTCTGACCCTGCTTAGCTTCCAATATCTGACGGGATCGGATGCCACAGTACTACAACTGCAGCTGAGCTACCTTACTAGTCCTAATGAAACATTTTCTGATACGTGTTGAGTAACAGTAAATCTCTTAAACTATTCGTAATATGAAAAATAGTAAATAAATAAATATCAGGAATTATTGGGTAATAACCTGACCCATAGCTCTTCACTCATCTGACATTATGATAGAATTATTTAGCATTCTTTCTTTTTCTTTCTTTTTTTTTTTTGAGTTAGAAAGTTAAGGAATTTGAACAGCAAGGAATTATTGATAAAGTAATCACATTAAGAAATAATAAAACCCAGAGCCAGGTGCGGTGGCGCATGCCTGTAATCACAGCAGCTTGGGAGGCGGAGGCAGGAGGATCCCAAGTTTGAGACCAAAGGCAGTGTGTGTAACTTAGCGAGACCCTGTCTCAAAAAAGTAAAAAAAATGGGTTGGGGGCGCAGCTCAGTGGTCCAGCACTTGCAGAGCATGGAAGTGCGAGGCCCTGGGTTCAAACCCCAGTACCACAGAAAAAAAAAAGAGAGAGAAAAAAAGAAATAATAAAACCCAAGTGTGGTGGCACATGCTTATAATCCCATCTCTTGAGAGGCTGAGGCAGGAAGATTGCTATAAATTTGAGGCCAGCCTGCACTACACAGCAAGTTCCAGGCTAACTGGGGATACACAGCCACACCCTGTGTCAACAAACAAACAAAAAAGAAGTAATAATAAAAGTTTACCTTTGAGAGGCTGGAGATGTAACTCAGTGGTAGAGCACTTGCCTAGTATGTATGAGTCCCTGGGTTTGGTCATTTGCGTTGTGCAGAAAAAAAAAAGGTCACTTTGAAGTTATACCTAAAATTTCCATAACACATATAAACTGAAATTATTTCAGATTTCTACAACAAAACTTCCACTACTTCTGTTATGAACAGAGACAAAATATAAATTTTTTCTTAAGTTCTTAGAGTTAGCTCATCTTACATGTATCTTCTAGGAAGGAAGTAGCACATTTGTCCTATTTACGGTAAGTCATCTGTCTACTGAGCCACATTTACAACCTAAATTTATTAGGCTATCTTTGGGGGTGGTTTTAGCTTTATCTTTTTGCTAGCTCAGTTGGTAGAGTGCTTACTGTCCACACTCTGAAGCCTTGGGTTTGATCTCCAATACTGCAAAGGGAGAAGGACCTGGTAGCCCACTCCTGAAACAATCTCTAAACCATTAGCCATTGAAAACGCTGTGAACATCAGAAAAGCACTGACATAGTGCCAGGCATGGCACAGTGTTGGAGGTGTTTCATTCTGTTGTACACAGGGTTGCTATGAGTTGGACCTGACTTGACGGCACCTTTTTACAACAACAACAATCTTTCTGCTGTAAGATTAATCAATATTTAAATGTAGCAGCCAAATTTTTATAACATGTTATCTAAGTTAAAGTTAAATATGAAGTTGTGTGTATGTTTAAACAAAGTAGGAGAAATACCATAAAATGGCAAGACAATTTAAATATCATAGCTATAAATATTTTACTTTAAGTAATTTACCACTTTACTTTCAGATCTTTGATGCTTTTAAATCTCGACTTCATGATTCCAATAGTAAAGTAAATCTGGTGGCTCTAGAAACAATGCATAAAATGATTCCTTTACTTAGAGACAATTTATCTCCTATAATCAACATGCTAATTCCAGCAATAGTGGATAACAACCTGAATTCCAAGAATCCGGGCATCTATACTGCTGCAACAAATGTTGTTCAGGCACTGACTCAGCATGTAGGTAAGAAATCTTATTTTGGCACTCCAATTATTTTGACTTTATTTTCATACTTGTTGATCTCACGTTTTTTATAATACTAAAATACCAGCTACTCAATTTTTCTCATGTAATTTCATAATTTAAAATTTTTTTCTCAACAGTATTTTAAATTATTTTTAATGATCAAATACTATCCCATTAAATATATCCCATTGAGTACATTAATACTATCCTGTTAAATTAACTTTGTCTTCCCTTACCTTTGAGTTTTTTACTTTTTTTCCACCTCAGTATCATACTTGATACAAAATTCAAATGGATCATAGACTTAAATGTAAAATGTAATTGTAATACTTTTAGACTATAATGTTGGAAAAGCTTCAGGACCTTAGGACTTAGTAAAGTTTTAGGCATGATTCTAAAAGCATGGTCTGTTGAAGTCAACAAACTGGACTTCATTGAAATTTTAAAAATTTATTCTGCAAATGACTCTATCAAATGGATGAAAAAAAAGAGATACAGCTGAGATAAAATACTTATAAATCAAATATATGACAAAGAACTCATATTTAAAATATATACAAAAACTCTAAAAATTTAGCATTAAAAAATTCCACTAGAAAATATACAAAAGACATGAAGAAAATTTCATCATGGAGGAGAAATATATATATATATGTACACACACACACACACACACACACACGGCAGATAAACACATGAAAAGATGTTTGTTACCACTTTGCATTAGGGAAATGCAATTGCAAATTGTGACAATACCAAATGCTGACAGGGTGCCGAGAAACTATCTCATAAATTTCTGGTGAGAATGAAATTATGTAATACAACCTCACTAGAAAAGTATTTGACAATTTCTTTAAAAGCTAAACATATACCCAGAATATAACTCATCAATTGCACTCCTGGGCAGTTATCCAAAAGAAATGAAAACTTACGACCATACAAAATCTGTGCACAATTACTCATAGCACTTTTATTTATATTGCTTAAAAACTGGAAACAACACAGATATGATTGAATGGGTGAATGGTGAAACAATGATATATCCTGTATTAATCCATTTTCTGTTACTGTAATGAAATACCTAAGGCCTGATGACTTATAAAGAAAAGAGGTTATTTGGCTTATAGTTTTGGAGGCTGATAGTCACAGTGCTGGTTCTGGAAAGGGTCCCCCAAGGTGGGTCACATGCTGGGTGGCATCATGGCAGTATCACAAGAGAGAGGGAGAAGTCACATAGTGAGATAGGACGCCAAAGGGAGACCTAAGAGGAGCCAGTAATGACCTCCCATTAGGATCCACCTCTTAAAGGTCTCACCATTTCTTAACATCTTCACACTGGGGACTAACCTACTAATCCTTGAACCTATAGAGTACACACTTAAACCATATCCAAAACATAGCATATCCATACCATTGAAACTATTTAGCAATAAAGAGAAACAAACTTGATACATGCAATGATTTGGATGGATCTCAGAAGCATTATATTATTGAAAAAACTCAATTTGAAAAGGTCAGATCCTATAGGATTCCATCTGTATAACATTCTCAAAGTGACAAAATTACTGAGATGATAAGCAGATTAGTGGTGGAAGTGTGGTGGAGGGGTGAGTATAGGTGTTTTGTAATTTGTCCCCAGTCCATGGTACTATTGGAGGGTAGCAGACCCTTTAGAAAATGGGCCCAGTAGCAGAAATTAGATCATTGAGGGGATGTCCTTGAAGGGAATATGAGGACCCCAGCCCTTCTTCCTTGTTCCCTTTGCTTCATGGCTGCCATGAATTGAACAATTTCCTTTGCCATATGCTCCTTCTGATGAACTGTGCTGCCACAGTCCCAGAGCAGTAGGGCCAAATGACCATGGACTGAAACCATGAGCCCAAATAAACCTCTCTTCCTTTTAAGTTGATTCTCTGAGGTGTTTTATCACAGTAACAGAAAGCTAACATAGGTTTGACTATAAAGAGGAAGCATTAACAAGATCTTTATGGTGATGGAGTAGTTCTGTATCTTAATTATAGTGATGATTGCACAAAAGTACATACTTGATGAAATGAGGTAGAACTATATACACATATTCCTTGTTTTGGTATTGTACTATAATTATGTAAGTTATAACCTTTGGATGAAAGGTACACAGGGCCTTTCTCTACTGTCCTTATAATTTCCTATGATTCTGTGATTATTTAAAAATTAAAAGGGTAAAAAATTCAAGCTGAGTGCAGTGGTTCATGCCTGTAATCCCAGTGACTTGGGAGGTTGAGGCAGGAGGATCACAAGTTTGAAGCCAGAGGCACCCTACATAACTTAGCAAGACCTGTCTCAAGATGATAAGTAAAAAATGGGCTGGGCCTGCAGCCCAGTGGTCAGGTGCTTGCAAAGCATGTATGAGGCCCTGGGTTCAACCCCAAGGTACCACAAAAAAAAAAAAGTTTCCAAAAATCATTAAAGGTAAAAGCTACCTCCTCAGAAACAATTCATTTTCTGTTTTTAACACATCTCTATTATCATTTGGAAATAAGATGACTGATAGCTCCTTTAATATCCTGTGAAGTATTTTCATTTATTTGATACAAGAATATTACTCTTAAGGTTATAGAGAACTGTAAACCATGATCAACTATGTAGTTTTTTTTTTAAGTTACTGTATTTGCATTACTGAAATGATTTCTTTTTTCTTTTAATGCTATAATGAAAAATAACTAAGCTGTCATTACTCTTAAATATGTGTATATATTGTTCTTTTTGTTTAGACAATTACTTACTTCTACAGCCATTTTGCACAAAAGCCCAATTTTTAAATGGAAAAGCCAAACAAGATATGACAGAAAAGCTTGCTGGTAAATACTCATAAATTATAATTTCTAAAGAAATATTTACTAAGGATGTATTTCAACTTACTTTTAGGACAGCTACTAATTCAATATCATTACCTGTGGAGTAGAAATAAATTTTATATTGTATGACTTTTACCCCCAAATTTTTCTTAAAAACAATCCTTGGGAGGGCGGGTAGCTTAGTGATTGAATGCTTGGCTAGCATGTGCAAGGCTCTGGGTTTGATCCTTAGCACTTCAAAATTTAGAGAGAGAGAGAGAAGGAGAGAGTTGGGGGAGAAAGGAGGAAGAGAATATGAATATGAATGCATTCTATCCTCTTTTTTCCAGTAAATTTTCTGTTAGGAGAAACAATACATGAAAAAAAGAAGGAAATTAAAATCAAATATTGCTGCTTATAGAAGAATTCTATTTCAAATTTTTGTTTGATTAAAGGTCCATGAACTAGAAAGTATAGATTTTTATTCAATAACATTTAGAAAGCCTGCAGCGGTAGCCTTGTGGCATCCAATCCCGTCAGATATCGGAAGCTAAGCAGGGTCGGGCCTGGTTAGTACCTGGATGGGAGACCACCTGGGAACACCAGAAGCTGTCAGCTTGGGAGAAGGACCTGGCAACCCCCTCCCAAAAATCAGTCTGCCATTGAAAACCCTATGAACAGCAGAGAGGCACTGACAATAGTGTTTCCCCTGTTGTACAGAGGGTCGCTATGAGTCAGATACCGACTCGGCAGCACCTAACAACATTTAGAAAATTTTGAGATTGTGGGCTTGATTTTTCTCTTTACCACTTTTGCCTGAACTCATTGTCATTTATGGAATTCTAACACTTCAGGTTCTCAATCTTTGGGAGTAAGGTTTCTGTCCTTTTAACAAGCCTAACCTTTTAGGACAAATGGCATAGGGAAGAAACTTGGTGTATTTTAGGTGCTTTTTAATGATGTTTGATTTATTTTTTTTAAACTCTCACTGTTTATTGTACTTTTGTGTTTCAGATATTGTTATGGAACTTTATCAGAGGAAGCCTCATGCCACAGAACAGAAAGTACTGGTTGTTTTATGGCACCTCTTAGGCAACATGACAAATAGTGGCTCTCTGCCTGGAGCTGGAGGAAATATACGAACAGCCACAGCTAAATTATCAAAAGCACTTTTTGCACAAATGGGTCAGAATCTATTAAATCAGGCTGCGTCTCAACCACCACACATCAAAAAGAGTTTAGAGGAATTGCTTGATATGACAGTTTTAAATGAATTATGAATCTTTGATGAAATACGGTATGATGAACAAAACAGTTTACACAATGACAAATGAAACATTTTTAAAGGTACATTTTGAGGGCCTACATTTCACATCTAGTAAGTTAATTTAATGGCTATTTTTATTTGCAACCTATGCATACACATCTGTCCTGTGTCAACCCTACCACTTGTACCCATCACACAAAAACTGAGGATAATTATTATAACCTAATAGTCATGAAGTCCCAGGCACATAGAATGAATCCAATTTTAATGTCTTTGAGAAATTCCTCATTTGCACTATTCTATAGAAACTGCAGTTTGTTGCCCTATATGTACAATTAGATTTTTAATTAAAAATATACTTTTTATTATGTAATCATGTTCTGCTATGTCTCATTACTCAGCCTTGTTTTATGAAGTGTAAGTCATCGAACTATGTTGTCACAAGATTTGTGTGCTATTTGTGAATAACATGTATTTCTCAATCAGTCTGCTAATATGATTATGCAGTATTAGCTTACTATTGCTGCTATGTTAATGTGATTGATATATTTGCTAACCTTTTGGGTTTAATCATCTGCATAATTGTGAAGTTTAACAAGTTACAATGAAGCATGATGACCAAAGTTTTAGAAAACATTAAAGTGCACGTTTAAGAAAACGTGTTGAATGTAACTTTCCTATTTTTGTGTGCAAACACTAAATTTTATTTCTGTATGTCCTGACATTTATAAAGGTGTTATTTTGCTGCCCAGTTGTATAATTCTTAAAAATAGTGCCAGGTCTTCTATAGTTTTTCTCAGAATTCTTGGGCTTAAAAGTACTGTATGCATCTTAAAGAAGAAACGGAATGTTATAAAATAAAAGGATTTATTTCTGTAGATGTGTGACAGGTGTCCTATCTTTTCAACTTTATATGTGTTAAAATGAACAATATGTAGTTGTATTGACCTATCACTTTCATTTGATTTTCTTAATATAATGTTGACTTGTCATTGTTAACCTAACAGTAGTCCTGGGTGTTATCCTTCTAGCTTTACAAGAAATTAGTCATGCGACCTTGGACACGTCTGGACAAGTCTGAGTCTCAGGTTCTCATTTCTAAAATATGAGGGCTGGACTGGATGATTTTTAAGGTCTCATTCTATACTAGAATTCTGTGATTCCATGTTTATTATTTTTTACTTTTTGAGTTTCCAGTTTTCTAATGTTTTTGGCTATGTTTTGTGGGGAGGAGGATTGTTGGGCAAAGAACCTAGGGTCTCACCCCAGGTAGTAAGCATACACTTTATCATTGATCTATACCCATGCCCCTAGTTTGTCTGTTTCTAAAGTTGTGATTTTATTGTATTTATCCATAACTTCTGAAGGAAAACAAAACAAAATAAAACAACAAGAAAAAAAAAAAACAGGTTTTGTTACTATTTGAAGCTAAGCTGAAAGGAAAGACAAGACTTGGGTGCTTTTGCTAACACTATAATTACATATATGCTTTTAAAACCTTGGGATTTAGCTCAGTTGGTAGAGTACTGCTCTGCACTCTCTGAGGCCCTGGGTTTAATTCCCAGCACCACAAAAATAGGAGAAGAACATGGCAGCCCACTCTCAAAACAATCCTGAAACAATCAGCCATCGAAAACCCTATCAGGATCTTTATGAGTCAGACGTGACTCGACGAAACTTAAGAACAACAATTTTCTTCTAAGTGTATTTTATCTTGTAGTTTACATATGATAAATTATGGTCTATAGTTTAGATTTGGAGTTGGCAGACTTTCTGTATAGAGCTGGAAACTAAATATTTTAAACTTTGTAAGCCACAGAGAGATTATGGCATATACAGTGTTTTCTCCTCTTTAAACATCTAAAAAATATTTCTTACTTCAGGCTGTACAAAAACAGACATATGGCATAGTTTGCCAACACCTGGTTCAAACTCTTATGATCTCCTTTGTACCTCTGAAACAACATTAAATCTTGCTTCAGCCTTTTCTGATAAGCATCATTGAAGCAATAGTTACAAATTCCAACTTTTACTAATTATGGCCACTGCCTTTATGCCATTGCACTTGGGCTACCTAATTTGCATTGATCTATTATTGTATATTGAAGGTGAATTTTAAAGGCAAAAGAAGACCTACACATATAAGCTTAATTATCCCTTATTTCAAATAGAGGTAGTTTGAATTTTGCATTGAAAAAAGTACAGTAAATATAATCACTACAAAGAATATGGAACCTTTTCTTCACATAGCCTTTGTGCTGTTTTGTATTAAATAGAAAATATCCATGAATGTAACAAAGTACCGAGCTTGAAGATTTTCTATATTTTAGTAAGTTCTTGATACTGAGCACTCTATTGCAGGTTCTCCAGGCAGAACAGTGAGATAAGCAGAAAATTAAAGGCATTAAAGTAAATTGGAATTTTAGCAAAGTAGTCCCTACTTAAATGTTGAATGACATATAAATTTGAAATATTCTGGAGATAGGAAGCAATGTTTTTAAGGGTGGAGGTGGTACATTTAAGAAATTAACCAGTAGCATAGGGATAATTGGATAGAGGGAGGGAAAGAGTAAAAACAATGAATCAATCTGGAAGCACTGGTCTAGTGCTCATAATGTGGCAAACTGGTTTCATTAAATGTGTTAGCCTAATAGATTTATAGTGTCTGCCTCTGCAATGTGTTGAAAAGATTGTGAAGTTGTATCAGTTTGAATAAGAAGTGCAGTGATCTATTATCCAGAGTTCAAAGCCAGACTATGTAGAAGCAGTAAGAATTAAAAGTATGGATCTGAGAGCCATTCTGATGGCAAAATTGAGCTGATAATACACTTAGATGTGGAAGATAAGGAAATCAAAAGTTAGTGAAGATTCTAACACTAGTGACTGGTGGATGTTGGTGACACTAAGTGTAATTGAGAACACTGGAGAAGTAGGTGGTGAGAGAAGGATGAATATAACAAGTTTAAGATGCTGTGAAGGGCTAGCTAGGTGTGGTGGCACACACATGTAATCCCAGCACTCAGGAAGATGAGGCAGGAGGATAGTAAGACCTTGTAAGTTTAAAGAAAAAAAAAAAAGATCCTGCGAGGGAGCCCTGAGGACAGACTTCTTGGATTCAAATTGCAGCTTTATATTTATTAACTCTAACCAAGAGATAATAAGTTCTTACAAATGCAATTAGCATGAGCAAAAAGTTTTCATTGTATATACTTATGGGGTATAACGAGACTTCGTATGTGTGTGGTACTGGGGGATTGAACACAGCCTCATGCATGCTTTGCAAGCACTCCACCACTGAGCCGCACCCTCAGCCCATTTTTCACCTTTTATCCTGATGCAGGGTCTCATTAAATTATGCAGGCTGCCTTTGACCTTGAACTTGCAATTCTCCTGTTTCTGCCTCCCCAGTGGCTGGGATAAGAGGGGTGAGCCATCGTGCCTGGCTCAACTTGAGACTTTTATATATGCATAGAAAACCCTATGAGGGTCGCTATGAATTGGACTCAACTTGAGGGCACACAACAACAACAACAACAACATATTAGCTCAGATGGTAGAGTGCTGCTCTGCATTCTCTGACGCCCTGGATTCAATTCCCAGCACTGCAAACATGGGAGAAGGACATGGCAATCCATTCCCAAAGCAATCCCGAAGAAATCAGCCATTCTGTTATACATTGGGTTGCTATGAGTTGGACTGACTGGACAGCACCTAACAACAACAATATTACAGAATGATTGTTGTTAGGTGCCATTCAGTCGGTATCCGACTAATAGCGACCTTCTGTACAACAGGGGAAACACTATTGTCAGTGCTTCTCTGCTGTTCATAGGGTTTTCAATGGCAGATTTATTTTTGGGAGGGGGTTGCCAGGTCCTTCTCCCAAGCCTACAGCTTTTGGTGTTCCCAGGTGGTCTCCCATCCAGGTACTAACCAGGCCCGACCCTGCTTAGCTTCTGAGATCTGACGGGATCGGATGCGACAGGGCTACAGCTGCAGGCATAGGATGATTAAATCAAGCTAATTCCATACCCATCACCTCACATGGTGAGAACATTTAAAGTCTACTCTCTTAGCTGGCCCCAGTGGCTTATGCCTAAAATTCCAGCGACTTGGGAGGAAGGCTGAGAGAAGGATCTCAGGTTGGAGGCCAGAGGCAGCCTGAGCAACCTAATGAGACCCTGTCTCAAGGTAAAAAATCAAAAAAGGTCTGGGGTGCCACTCAGGTGGAATGCTTACCTAGCACATACAGGGAAAAAAAAAAAAAAGCAGTTTATAAAAATACATTAACTGTCATCATCAAGCTATACAATAGCTCTCCAGAACTCATTACTTCTAAGTCAAACTGTATCCTTTGATAGATTCCCCGGACAGTTCCTGCTGATGATAATCACTACTTTTTTGACTTCACCCCGTTTAGATTCCACATATAAGTGAGATCTTGCAGTAGTTGTCTTTTTGTGCCTGATTTATAGCATAATATAAATCTCTTCACTGTATTGATTTTATTTCCTTTGGCTATATACCCAGAAGTAGATTTGCTGAATCATATAATAGTTGTATTTTTTATTTTTTGAGAAACTTCCATACTTTCCATACCGTTTACTACAATGGATTCCCTAATTTAAATTCTCACCAACATTGTGCAGGGGTTTCCTTTTCTCTACATTCTTGTTAATGCTTACCTTTTTTTTTTTTTTTTTTTAAAGTCCACTAACAGGCTTGTGCTTTTGTTTTATTTGTTGAGACAGGGTCTTCCTGTGTAGCCCAGGCCTGGAACTAACATCATCCTCCTGCCTCTGTCTCCAAAACGCTGGGATTACAAGAAAAGGTCACCAAGCCTGGCCCTTGTTGTGTTTTAATTTGCATTTCCCTAGTGATTAGCAATGTTGAACTTTTTTTCATATACCTTTTTGGCCAAGTGTTTGTCTTTGGATAAATGTGTATTTGAGTCCTTTGTTGTTAGGTGTGGTTGAGTCCGGAAGGAGTCATAGTGACCCTGTATATAACAGTTTTTCTTTCCTACTCACAGGGTTTTCCATTTTTGATTGTTTCGGCAATGTGCTGCTGGGTCCTTCACTCAAGCCTAACGCACCAGGTATTCCCAGGTGGTTTCCCATCCAAGGACTAATCAGGCCGAACCCTGCTTAGTTTCTGACTTTGGACGCCAGAGGGCTATGGCTTAAGGTTGGGTGTTTTTACCCATGTTTCAGTTGGGTTGTATGTTTCCTTGCTAGTTGTTGGAGTTGCTTCTGCATTTTGGATATTAAGCCCTTATCAGAGTTATGATTTGAAAATATTTTCCATTATCTCTTCACCTTGTTGATTATTTCCTTTTTTATGCAGAAGTTTTTTATTGATGCCCATTTGTGTATCTTTGCTTTTGCTGCTTGTGCTTTTGGGTGACATCCAGAAAAAACCTTATCAAGATTTTTCTCTTGAAAACACAGGGAATTGGATAAACGTGGAGGACATTATTCTAAGTGGTATGAGCTCAGGACCCTGCTTATAAGATCAAGGGAATGGAGGCCGTAAAACGCCTCTTTGGGCTTGGGAAATCCTTAATGAGGGAAAACCTGGTAGGAGCAGCTGCCGGTCTTCATAGGCAAGTGGGCCGGGCGGGGCGGAGCTGCCCTGGGGCCTGGATCCCGCGGAGGGCGAGGCCTGCGCGCTGCGAACCACGTGACTCGGCGCCAGCGCCACCAACGCATGCGCACTGCTTACTAGAGCAGGCGGCCGCAGTGCTGGTTGTGGCGGCTCCTGTGCCTGTGGAGACTCAGGTGTTGGGAGTACCATCTTCAGCTAGGTTGGCCCAGGCTTCGGCTCATGGCATCCAGTGGCATCCATCGTAAGGTCAGCTGGTGCGGGCGCCTTGGAAATGGCGGGGAGAGGATGGTTTTCGGGGCGGGAAGGGGCCTGCAGTGTCTCAGGCCGCGCGGCGGCCGCGGCCTCACTCGCCGGCCCTGGTTGAGGCCTGGCTTGGCGTCGGCGCCCAGCTGTCCGTTTCTCACCCATTCCCACCTGTTGGGTGGAGCAATGCGAGGTTTCTTTTTTCAGGCCAAACGTTTCTCTTGAGGGGTTTATTCAGTCGTAAGAGAAGTGTGGGCCCTTTTCACCTGGATTTACTATGGGTTTTGGGGTTCAGTGTGAAGCCCCTGCTTCCCTGGAGGTGAAAACCTGGGCGGCTGGGACGACTGGAAGTGGAAGGGGCTCCGTAGTAGCCGCCGGAGGGTCGGGAGGGTACAATATAGGTTCTGTTAATGAAGCATTTGTGGGGCGCGTCCCGCGGTAGTAACACTTTTTGGAATCCTGAGTCACAGCACTGCAAGGATCAGCTGAAGAATTTAGCCAGATAGGGTAGAAACAGAAAAAAATAGTAGGCTCTTTTCAAGGAATCTGTGAGTTTTTACCGTTCATAATTAGAGACCAGCACTGGTATTTTCCTCATTGCAACATCACATCATTAAGTTGGTAAGTAGTACTTGAAGTTAATAGTACAGCTTAAGGTATTAGTGGTGATGTTATATGCTATATAATTTTATCCCCATTCAAATGTTACTTTTTAGTTTGGTATACATGTGGCTTTCTATTTGAGAACTTTAAGTTACTTGGCGACAGACCTCACCTGTTTAGAAGTATTTTAAAACTTTTCTACCGCTGGAAAGGGGTGAAGCTTTATACAGGGAATTATGAAGCTTCTGTTGGAACTTAAGTGTTTTGGGTTTTATGAGATTTTAAGTGAATTGGGGGGAAAATAAAACAAGCAACCGCTGTCAGATTCCCTCCTGCGTCAGGTTATTAACCTCATTCTGGAGTTGGAAAAGTTGGAACTTTCCACTGTTAACTCTGATAGGGATAAAGTGACGGGAAGAAGTTCTAATAAAGACAAGTAGCTTTTAGATCATGAACTTGAAAATAATTAGGGCTTTGACTAAACATGGCTAATTGTTATTGTTGTTGTTAGGTGCCTTCGAGTCAGTATCTGGCTCATAACGACCCTCATAGGGTTTTCAATGGCTGACGGTTTCGGGATTGCCTTGGGAGTGGATTTCCAGGCCTTTCTCCCATTTTTGCTGTGCTGGGACTTGAACTCGGGACCTCAGACTGCAGCGCAGCGCTCTACCAACTGAGCTAAATCCCAGCCCCCAGACATGGCTAATTAGTGGGTGGTATAAGGTATTTCAAGTGGGAGTAGAAAAAAAGAATTTTGGGGCAGACTCAGCTTTTTAGTAATATTTTTACTTTCATACCTTATTGCCTTAAGAAAAAAGATTCTGTAAATCAAATGATAAAAATTGTGCGGGTGTTATTTTCAAGAGAAAGAGAATGTTCTGTGGTATGTTAACAATTTTTTTTTTAATAATGGAGGTCAAACTCAAGACCTTGCACACCCTAGGCAAGTGCTCTACCATTGAGTGGCACTGCCAACCTTTTTATTATTATTAAACTATTATTGGGGCTGGGATTTAGCTCAGTGGGTAGAGCACTGCGCTGCAGTCTCTGAGGTCCCGAGTTCAATTCCCAGCACCGCAAAAGTGGGAGAAGGGCCTGGCAATCCACTCCCAAGACAATCCCGAAACAGCCAGTGAAAACCTGAGGGTCGCTATGAGTTGGATACCGACTCGATGGCACCTAACAACAGCAACAAACTATTATTGTTTTCATTTTAATTTTGAGAAAGGATCTCAGTAGGTTGCACAGGCTGCCTCTGTCTGCAAACTCGTGATCCTCCTGCCTCAGCCTTCTGAGTAGCTGGGATCACAGGCATGCATCATGGTACCTGGCTTTTAACAAATAATTCTGTGTAAAACATAAAAGACTTTTTGTTGTTGTTTTAAATAGCTAAAGGAGGAAGAAAGTAGCAGTTCCATACAAATAGTAAATTTTTCAAAGATCTGAAAATGAGGGAAATATTTATGTAGACATTTATATTACAAAGTCCTGTTTCTGGACATAAGTGTTGAGTATGTTGAAACAAAGTTCAATCTGTGAACATTCTATTTAGTCTCTAAAAGTAATTGTACAGACCAAGAGTTATGATAGCCTCTTGTTACATCCCAGATTATCAATTTGTTTTATAAGTGACTGGAGCATGGAGTGATTTGTGGAGTGCTAGTTAATCCGTAGTATTTAAAGTCTTAATATTTACTTGTTAGTATTGACCTCAGATTTTTACATATAGCTCTGTTTATAAGAAAGAATAATCAATGTAGTATAATTTATGAGTACCTGTACAGGTATAAGAGGTGGACAAAGAGTAAAAAAAGGAAGGTATTAGGTCACATGTCCCATGTTTAATTAAATTAAAAAGGCCTTTTAAATTTTAAGATGTCATTCTCATCATTAGTCACGTATTTAGTGTATATCCCAACTATACTAATGCTAAATCTATAATATAGAACTGTTTCCATGTGGTGCATATTTACTTTGTGATTTGTGTTTCCTTTTATATTTATGTACTTTATGCTTATTGTGATTTTATAAGAACATGTAACATCTCAAAAAAGTCATCCATTTATTTGGTAAGTTGAGAAAAGGAGAACTTTTGTTATTCTGAGAACAGGATGTGCCAGGGGTTAGACATGAAGAATGTCATGGGCTCCTGAAATGGCATTGAGGAAGAATATTATAGGTTGAATATGTTTGAAAAGTTAAGTTAGTACTAGATGTATCACTCACTTGTTCAAAGATATTTAGTATGTCTTTACCACTAGGCACTGTTATAGGTTCTAGGGAAACAACAATGATCAAAATAAGGCCCTTTTCTCATTGAATTTAATATTCTAGTGATATTAGCTTATCTGTAAAAGTAGCATAGCACCATTTTCCAGATTTTTTGACTATAATCAACAATGGAAGATACACATGTGACGTGCTGTTGAGTCAGTATTTGATTCATAGCGACCCTCTGTACAAACAGATGAAACACTACTGTCAGTGCTTCTCTGCTATTCAGAGTTTTCAATGGTTGATTGGTTTTTGGAAGTGGGTTGCTGGGTCCTTCTCCCAAGCCTACAGTATCTGGTGTTCCCAGGTGGTCTCCCATTCAAGTACTGACTAGGCCTGACCCTCCTTCACTTCTGAAGTCTGACATCACAGTGCAAGGGCTGCAGGCAGATAACTGAATTATGTTTGTATTTCAACAGTATGCCCTTAAGGAGTGTATGTACTGTGATTTATTCTTTTCTTTTTGAGATAAGGTCTCTATGTAGCCCAGGCTGGCCTCAAACTTTTTCTGGTATGTTTGTTTTGGTTTTGGTTTTTTGAGGCAGGGTCTCATGGTAGCCAAGACTGGCCTTGAACTCACAAACCTTCTGCCTCTGCCATCAGTGCTGGTAATATACCTATACAACTGTGCCTTGTTGACTCTGACTTTTTCTATTTTTTTTTTCTATTAAAAAAAAAGGCATCCGGCACAGTGGCACACGCCTGTAATCCCAGCGACTTGGGAGGTGGAGGCAGGATTGCAAATTCGAGACCAGAGGCAGTCTGTGTAATTTAGTGAGACTCTGTGTCAAAAAATTTAAAAAAAAAAAGGGGTGGGGCTGGGGGTACAGCTCCCTGGTGCCACACTTCAAAGCATACAAGTCAGAGGCTCTGGATTCAACCCCCACTTACCACACAAAAAAAAAAAAAGAAAAGAAAAAGCTAGTTTGAAGCAATTTGTAGTTTCAAAAACATTGATCTGGAGGACAGATAACAATTACATTATTACTGTCAGTAGTAATGTGAATGAAAACAAGGGCAATTTTTTTGTTTATTTTTCCCAGTACTTGGGGGCTGAAGCCAGGGTCTTGAGCACACTTGTTGTTTGTTGTTAGGTGCTATCGAGTCGGTATCCGACTCACAGTGACCCTTATAGGGTTTTCAATGCTGACTGTTTCGGGATTGCCTCGGGAGTGGATTGCCAGGTTCTTTTCCCGCTTTTGTGGTGCTGGGAATCAAACTTGGGACCTCAGAGACCGCAGCGCAGTGCTCTACCAACTGAGCTAAATCCCAGCCCCTTGAGCACACTTAGCAAGTGCTTTACCACTGAGTTTCACCCCCAGCCCCATTTTTATTTTTTATGTTGATACAGGGTCTTGCTAAGTTACTCAGGCTGCCTTTGGCCTAAAACTTGCAATCTTCTTGCCCCTGCCTTCACAGTTGCTGGCATTGTAGGGTTGTGCTACCAAGCCCAGGCAGGGTGGTTAATTAATTAATTAATTTAATTTTTTTGCGGTACTGGGTGTTGAACCCAGGGCCTCGCACTTGCATGCTCTGCAAGTGCTGGACCACTGAGCTGTGCCCCCAGACCATTTTTTTTTTTACTTTTTGAGACAGGGTCTCGCTAAGTTACACAGGCTGCCTCTGGTCTCGCACTTGTGATCCTCCTGCCTCCACCTCCCAAGCCGCTGTGATTACAGGCGTGTGCCACCATGCCCGGCTCAGGGTGGTTAATTTTTATGGCAAGATATGTGTGATTCTTTTGTGAATGAGGCTTAAAGAGGTTAAGTGACTTGTGCAAAGTTTTTTAATGAGTGGTGAGGCTAAACCTTTAATATGTTCTGTTTGCATATAATGTCAAAGCACTTGCCAATTCTTATTTGGTTATAAAGTAAGGAATATGTGAGGTTTTAATATGGGTAAATTAGGACTTTGATGTGATATGTTTAATGCAGTAAATTGTGTACTGAGCCTTTAGGTATGTTTTGGTAGGCCTTGCCTTTACCCTCAAGAAACTTGTAATCTACTAGGAAAGGTCAACATTGAGCAAGTGGGCACAAATTGATATATTCTAGGAGAAAAAACATAAAATGCTGTAGGACTGTCACTGTGTGCAACTTGACTTATTTGAGGAGTGTGGGAATTCTTTTCAGGAAGTTATGCTTGAACTTTGCTTAGAAGAATGAGGTGGCTTTCCTTAGTTTGTAGGCACTGAATGGGAGTGCAGCACTAGGTTAGAGGTTGAGAGAGCTTATATTTTTGTTTTCTTTTTCTCCCTTCTAGGGAGTTTAACCCAGGGCTTCACACATGCTAGGCATCGACTCCACCACAGAGCCACACATCCAATCCCTTTTTTATGTTTTATTTTTAGACAGGGTCTTACTAAGTTGCATAGGCTGCCTCTGGCCTTGAACTTGTGATCCTCCCAAGTTGCTGGGACTACAGGTGTGTGCCCTGGCACCTGACTGGGGAGAACTTTTCAGTAAAAGAACTGGCATACACTAAGATCTTGAAGCTGGGGAGGTCATGACACACACACCTGTAACCCAGTTACTCAGGAGTTGGAGGCAGGAGGATCGTGAATTCAAGGGCAGAGACTGCCTGTGTAACTCAGTGAGACCCTGTCTCAAAATAAAAAATAAAAAATGTTCTATTGGTGTAACCCAGTGGTAGAGCACTTGTAAAGCATGTATGAGGGCCTGGCATCAACCCCTGGCTTCAAGTACTGCCCCCAAAAAATGAATGAAACTGGGTGGGGGAGGGAGAGAAAGGAAAAAATAAAAAACTTTATAGTGAAAAGGAATGTCTGAGCCGTAATAGTTAAGAAGAGAAGGGAAGAGTTTTTGTCTTAGGGTCTTAGGTCTGTTTCTTACAACCTGTATATACTTGGATAAATTATGTAATGTTAATAAATTTTGATTTGTGTATCCTTTAAAATGGAAATGTGGCATGTATTAGGTGGTATGTTGCTGTGGCAGAGAAACTGAGTCAGGCAAACTTATAGAGGAAATTTATTGGGGGTTTATGATCAGAGGATTTTAGTCTTTGTAGGGAGAAGGCATGGAACCAGGGAAAGCATGGGAGGACCTGTGTCAGATAACCTTACATCTTCATGATCAGCAAGCAAAGAGAAAGCTTACTGGAACCATGGGTCAGTAAAAATCTTCAAAGGTCCACCCCCAGTCACACATACCTGCCAAGCTAGATCCCACCTCCCAAGGTTCCATAACCTCCCAGGACAACCAGCTGGGGACTGCATGTTCAAACATATGGCCTTTGGGCAACATTTAGATCTAAACAATAATACGACATTTAACAAAGTATTTCTTCAGTAAGTAGCATCTTTCCTCATCATCACTGCTAGCTAGTAATTGAAGTGATAGCAGTGAGGAAGTCACTAGTCAATACCTGGTTATCTGGGAGATCACTCTGGGGCTGAGGGAACAGTAGTGCAAAGGTTCTAAGACTGGGGTGTGTGAACTGTATGAGAAACAGCAAGATACCAGTGTGGCTGGAATTGAGAGAAGGTGAGAATAGTAGAAGATGAGATCAAACAAGGAAATTGTGGGATTGGGGCCAAGGGACCATTAGAAGAGGATTGATTTTTGCTCTGTGAGATAGAGCAATAGAGTGGCATTCCAAATTATGTTTTTGGGGTATAGCTGCTATACTCAGAATAGACTGGGCACAGGGATATGGGGATGGGGTGGAGCAAGAAAAAAGCAAGAGGTCCATGTAAGGTTTTAAAGACTATAATAGTATTCCAGTTGAGAGATGAGTGGCTTGAGTGAGGATTGTAAGAAATGAGATGACGGATATGTTTGAAAGATGCCCTAACCAATTGGGTATGAAAGAAAAGAGTCAAAGATGATTCCAAGATTTTTGGCTTGAGTAACTGGAAGAAGAGTTTTTCCAAAATCATTGCAAGTAGAAGGCTGTGTGTCAGAGCAGACTTTAAAAGAAAGATCAGGAATTCAGGGAAATTTTAATGTTTGAAATGATTCTATATATGCAGGTGATGCCAAGTAGGAAGTAGGATATATGATTCTGGAGTTTGAAAAAGAGGTCTGGGCTGGAGATAGAAATTTGGGACTTGGTATATAATTAGTATTTTAAACCATGTGAGGTTGGGAGTTAATAGAGATGGAAAAGATGACCCAGGACTGAGTTTTGAGGCACTCTTAATACTTAATATTAAAAGTTCAGGGAGAATAGAAGCACCTACTCTAGCTCAAGAGGTTGTCATTCTGCAGAAGTGTTAGAGAGGAATAATATCAGAAAATGAAATAATTTGGAAATCAAGTGAAGAAAAGAAGGGGGGGACATGATCAGCCCAGTTAGAGAATTAATTTGGTAAAGGAGAGGGCCCAGAGTGAAACCTTGGGTAATACTCATTCTTAGGGGATAGTAAGAAGAAAGATTCTTCATAATAAATGAGTAGCCCACAGTGGGAAAACTAGGAGAATGTGGTATGTTAAAAAAAAAGCGTGAGAGAGCGAGAGCTTCCAAACAGGGAAGTCATATTTCTGTTGGATGCTGTGAGGAGTAGGTCAGAAAGGTGAATTGGAAAGTGTCTGGCTGGGTTTATTAAACAAGGATATTGTGAACTTGAATCTAAATTGAAGAGTAAATTGAAAAATACAGAGAAGTGAAAATAACAAACTTAGACTATTTCCTTACTTTTCTGTTGTCCTTAGAACAAAGTCTTAGGTGTTTGTTTACTTAGGATTTATTTATTTATGTTAGTGGTGGTGGGCATTGAAGGAGGCCTTGTGGATGCTAAACAAGCACATTCTCAGCCCTGGCTTTTGGGTTTTTGAAACAAGGTTTCACTATATAGCCCAGGCTACCTCAAACTTGTTACTTTCCTTCCTTAGACTCTGGAGTGGAGGGATTATAGGTTTGTGCCACTATATCCTGCTGAACAGAGAGGGGTTTTGTTTTGTTTTGTTTGCGGTACTTGGGGGTTGAACCCAGGGCTTTACACATACTTTTTGCAAGTGTTCTACCACTGACTGGGCTGTACCTGCACTCCATTTTCAATTTTTTATTTTTTTATCTTGCATCAGGGTCTTGCTAAATTACACAGCTTGCCTCTGGCCTTGAGCTCACAATCCTTCTGCCTGGGCCTCCGAAGTCGCTAGGATTATAGATATGTGCCACTGTATCTGCCTTGAATAGAGTTTTATCAACAAAGAGCAATTTAGGAATTGGGTAGCAGTAAGTACTGAAACGCCTGCAGCCATAGCCCTGTGGAATCCGATCCCGGCAGATCTCGGAAGCTAAGCAGGGCCGGGCCTGGTTAGTACCTGGATGGGAGACCGCCTGGGAACACCAGGTGCTGCAGGCTTGGGAGAAGGACCTAGCAACCCCCTCCCAAAAATCAATCTGCCATTGAAAACCCTATGCACAGCAGAGAAGCACTGACAATAGTGTTTCCTCTGTTGTACAGAGGGTCGCTATGAGTCAGATACCGACTCAACGGCACCTAACAACAACAACAACAACAACAACAACAACAACAAGTACTGAAACAGTCAGAGGTTCTGGTCTGCCAATGGGCAGGGAGTATTTATAGACAGAAAACAGAAGTACAGAAATAGCTTGATTGGTTATAGCTACCTGGTTGCCTTATGTGGATATAGTCTGATCATTGGGATGCCTTTGTTTGGCTGAAGTTCTTATAATTGGCTCAGACTATCTATTACAAATATTAGACTTCTTGGGTATGTAGCTCAGGGGTAGAGTGTGCATTGTGAGGTGTTAAGGTAGATCCCTAGCACTGCAAAATAAATAAATAAACAGACTTCTAAGTTAGGTAGATTTCCATTTAAGTACTAAGTTAAGTTGCAGGTCTTTACATGGGAATTTAGAGTACTGAGGCAGCCTCAGGCCAATGATCTCCTGCTTGTTTAAATATTTAAGGGATGAAAGAAAGACTTGAAAGTTATAATTCATAATCTTCTCTACTTTGTTTTCTAATTTAGTTATAATTTAAATATCTTCCTCTTTTAATTTTAGCACATAAGATTTACAATCTTTTTCTTAAAAATTAGGAAAAAGAACACACAAAGTTTACCACCTGCCAAAGGAAGGGTAGTGTTAGATTTAAAAATTTATCACATTTATTCTTTTTAGATGTATACTTCAGTAATGTCACCTAGATTCACATAGTTGTGAAACAGACCTCCAGAATGTTTTCGCCTTCCAAATCAGAAACTTTATACCCATTAAATAATAACTCTCCTTTATTTCTTCAGCCCTTACTAACCTTAATTCTACTTTCTGTTTCTATTAATGTGACATTTCTAGATAAATCATCTGAGTGGAGTTGTATTTATCTTTTGTGATTGGCTTATTTCAGTTAGCATAATGTTTTCAAGGTTTATGTCATAGCATGTGACAAAATTTCCTTTTTAAAATTTAACAAGTATTCCATTGTGTGTTTTTAAAATTTTAAAAATTTTAAAAATTCATTCATATATTATTGATGGACATTTAGTTTGTTTCCACATTTTGGCTATTGTGAGTAGTGCTGTTAGAAATATCTTTTCAAGACCCTACTTTCAGTTCTTTTGTATATATACCTAGAAGTGAGATTGGTAGGTCACATGAAATTTTTATTTTATTTTATTTATCTTATTTTGTTTTATTTTGTTTTTGCAGTACTGAATGGTTGAACTCAGGGCCTTGTACATACTTTACAAGTGTTCTACCACTGAGATGCACCTTAACTTTTTATCCCAAGACGGGGTCTCTCTAAGTTACACATGTTGCCTCTGGCCTCGAATTCATGATCCTTCTTCCTCCACCTCCTGAATCTCTAGGGTTACAGGTGTGCACCACCACCATGCCTGATTAATTTTTTGAAAAACTGCCATGCTCTTCTCTATAGTGGTTGCACCCTTTTACTTTTTTTTTTTTTTTTTCTTCTTTTGTGGTACTGAGGGTTGAACCCAGAGCCTCACACTTGCATGCTTTGCAAGTGCTGGACCGCTGAGCTGCACCCCCAGCCCATTTTTTTTTTACTTTTTGAGACAGGGTCTTGCTAAATTACGCAGACTCCCTCTGGTCTCAAACTTGGGATCCTCCTGCCTCCACCTCGTGAGCCGCTGGAATTACAGGTGTGCGCCATTGCACCTGGCTCCTTCTTTTACATTTTTACCAGCAGGGTGCAGAATTCCAGTTTCTCCACATCCTTACTAATACCAATATTTTCATTTTTTATTTGGTAGTAATCATCCTCATAGGTGTGAAATGTCTCGTTTTAATGTGTTTCTTTGAATGATTACTGATGTTGAGAATCTTTTTAATCAGGTTATTTGATTTTTTTTTGGTGAGTTGTAGGAGTTCTATATATATTCTAGATATTGACCCCTATATTAGGTATATGATATATAAATATTTTCTTGCATTCCTTAGATTATCTTTTCATTTTATTGATTATCTTTTTTTTCTTTTGTTCCTTTTTTGAGATAGGGTCTCAGTGTGTAGTCTAGGCTGGCCTGGAACTCACACTCCTTCTGCCCAAGCCTCCCTGGCACAAGAATTACAGACAGGCATATGCCTCCATGTCAGGCTTGATTGTGTTTTTTGATACACAAGAAACTTTAAGTCTGATGTAGTCCCATTTGTCTTTTTGCTTGTGTTGCCTGTGCTTTCCGTGTTATAGCCAAGAAATCATTAATGCGTCCAGTATTATTAAGATTGTCCCCTATAAGGTCTTCTAGGAGTTTTATAGTTTTATGTGTTACATTTAGGTCTTCAATCCATTTTGAATTAATTTTTATGTGTAATGAAAGATAAAGATCTAATTTCATTCTTTTGCATGTGGATATCCTGTTTTCTCAATACCATTTGCTGAAGAGACTGACCTTTTATCATCAAGTAGTGTTAGCATCTTGTCAAAGACCATTTGACTGTACACAAGGAGGTTTATATTTGGGCTCTCTCCTCTATTCCATTAGTTGATTTGTCTGTCTAAGGTTTGTTTCTTACTGTTGTTTTTCTTCCTTTTTTATAATTTATTCTGTGCACTCTGCTATTTTATGTTGCTAGTTAGAAGTTATTGGTTGTTAAGAATAAACTAGTACTAGTAATTAACACATTATAAAAATATGGCGGAATAACTTATTAAAAATAATATATTCTTCACCCTGTGATTTATGAAGTAGTAATCAAAATGATTTCCTAAGGATAAGGCTGATGTTCTTAATTTCTTTTTACATCACTGTAATTGCAAGGTGTAGAATAGTTGACATTCACTGAAAATGGAGGGGTATGGTAAATTCGCTGATTTCAGAAGAAACCTTTATATTTCATTTAGATAGCGTGGGTAGTAAATGACTCAGAATGTATCAACCAACAATCTTTTTTTAAAACTGAGCTATGAAATTGAAATTTAAAAACCCACACACCAGTGACAAATTGGATATAGAAAATGTCTTTTTAAAAAAAGAAGGGGAAAAGAGAGTGAACTAAATGAAGAAATTTTTTTTCTTTTCCTAGAGCCTGAAGTGGTTTAATGTATGTATTGATATCATACAGATATAAACACACACACTATCTATAAACACACACAGATCTGTCAGGATTTAAACCAAGTGAAATAAAATACAATAAAAATGTTCATTGGAGCTGGACACAGTGGCACATGCTTGTAATCCCAGTGACTCAGGAAGCTGAGACATGAAGATTGCAGATTTGAGGCCAGAGGCAGCCTGCACAACTTAGAGATCCTGCCTCAAAATAAAAATTTATAAAAAGGTGCTGGGCAATATGGCGCATGCCTATGATCCCAGAGACTTGCAAGGCTGAAGCAGGAGGATCATGAGTTCAAGGCTAGAGAGAGCATGTGCAAGTTACTGAGATCTTGTACCAAAATAACAAAAAGAAAGAATGGACTGTAGGTGTGGCTTGGTGGGGGGAGTGTCCTGTATTCAATCCTGTGCTGCTAACAGCAACAACAACAACGAAAATCAAAGGCTGGGAATGTGGCTCAGTAGAAGAGCTCTTGCCTAGCACAAGGCCCTGGGGTCAATCCCTAGTACCAAAAAAAATCGTGGTTGATGGGTTGGTGTTAACTGTTATTCTCCCTACAGAAATGGGATAAGTGCTGTATTCTTATCTGTAGTATACTAATTGAATTGGGGGAAATGAAGTGGTTTTGTTATTTTAGAGAAAAATCAGCCATGGGTTTGGTTGTTGACAATTTTTTGTTTTGTTTTGCAAAGTAATTATTACTTTAAAAATCTGGGGAAATTTTCAAGACTAGTTTCCCACAAAAATGAATAATAAGCTGTTTGAAACAAATGCAGATTCCTTGTCTCATACGCCAATGATTCTGAAGGCTAGGCTAGTGCCCAGAAAATTGTACTTTTACCAAATTTTCTAAATAATTCAGAGGAACAGAAATTTACCAGTGGGCAAACACTGAACAATGGAACTTTGGGATCAAAAAATATGTGTCTATCATAATATTTGGGGAGATTCTGAAAGTTTATCTCTAGAAAAGTTGCACGTCATTTGGTGGATACTTTTAGTTGCCTATCCAATATCCCCTCTCACCATTATCCTTACTAATAAAACATACATTTTGTTTACAACAGCCTGATCCCATGTAAGGGATTATGAGATGGAAAGAAACATCTGCTGTAGAGCTCTGGGAAAACTTTTGCTTTTCTTATTAAAAATGACAGAGTAGTTCTTCCTTCTATGTCTTTATTCCTTCCTACTTTGAATTTGAACATATCTTAAACAACTTAATGTCTATGAAGCTGTGAATAAGGGTTTAGCCAAGAAAATTAATGCCAGCCAGGCTGTGTGTGGTAGTACATGCCTTTAATCCCAGCACTGAGGAGGCTGATGTAGGATTGAAATTTCAAGGCAAGCCTGGGTTCCATAGTGAAACCCTGTCTCAAAAAAAAAAACCCAAACCCCTCCTCCACCAAAAAAAGCCAGTCCTGCCATCATCAAGCTGCTAACACAGTGCTATCTTCCTGTTGTGTGAGAAAATAAATTCCTTTGTTTATACTATTACCAATAAGTAGGATTTCTGTCACTTGCAAAGAACAGAATCAAACAGGGCTTCTTTCCTTTCTTTCTTTCTTTCCTTTTTTTTTTTTTTTTTTTTTTTTTTCCTTTTGAGGCAGAGTAGCTCAAGCTGTCCTGGAACTCATGGTGATACTCCTTCCGTAGCCTCCAAAGTGCTGGAATTACAGACAGGTGCCACCAGGCCCTACCAAATAGGGCTTTTCTAAGATACTGTTCATGTCAATAATTTTATTAGCATTTGGAAGATGTTTCTCTTTCTTTCTTTTTTGTATGTGTTTCTACAGATCATTAACTGAAGACAAAATAAATAGCTATGCAAAATTCTCACATGGATGAGTACAGAAATTCTAACAATGTCAGCACAGGCAGCATTTCTGAGGTAGTTGAACATTCTGCTGATTTCAGTACTGAGATTATGAACGTTACGGAAATGGAACAGTCACCTGATGGCTCTCCCAGTGTGAATGCATCTGCAGAAGAAAGTGAAATGGCAAATGCTGTGGACCTTCCAGTGACAGTCCCAGAAACAGAAGCAAATTTTCCTCCAGAATATGAAAAGTTTTGGAAAACTGTAGAAAATAATCCTCAGGATTTTACAGGCTGGGTATATTTGCTTCAGTATGTAGAACAGGAGGTTAGTAATTATTTAAATGGTATCAGGGACAGATTAATGTAGTAACATCAGTTTAGGCTTTACTGTTTTGTAATTAAAGTTGACTTTTTAAATTTTCAAAATAAGGGGACATTAGATACATACGTTTTTAGCTTTGAAAATTACAGAACAATGTACAGTGAAATGAATGTATGGAAATGTCATAATGAGACTCATTAAGTTGTACATTAAAAATTACCAAAAAAATAATGATAATTTACAACCTTTATATATTGTGGAGAGTCAAAGCCTAATAATTGGATGTGGCGTGAGAGAGTAAAATTACTGAAATAAAATTATGTTAGGGGTTGGGGTTGTAGCTCAGTGGTATAGCATGTGCAAGGTTCTGGGTTTCATCTCTAGCACCAAGAGAAAAATAAAATTACCTTGCTATTTGACAGAGATAGTTCGTTCGTTCTTTTATTTTTCTGACAAAAACTTCCAAGATGTTTAAACACCTTGTTTTATTTTCATCAGAATCACTTGATGGCTGCCAGGAAGGCATTTGACAAATTTTTCATACACTATCCGTATTGCTATGGTTATTGGAAAAAGTATGCAGACCTTGAAAAGCGACATGACAACATTAAACAATCAGATGAGGTGCGTACATAACTGAATGAAGGTATCTCCATTAGGTACTGTAAGCCAATTAATAACAAAAGACTTTTTTGGCTGACAGTACCTACCATTTATGATCAAACAATTTTTATAGGGTATTTTATTTGCATTTGTCACTCTTGTGGCATTTGTAGCTAATATTTTCTCTCTTTGTTGGCAGGTGCGTTAAACCTCTACAGTTTGTCAAGCTTTGCAGTGCAAGCCTCTGTATTACACTGCAGCTTAACAAGTAGGGCAGGGCTTTTCTCTCACTTACATTTATTTCTCATTTTCCAAACAATATAGTTGGTTTGCTAGTCACATTTGCTACGTCTTATTGCATTTTTGGTCAGACGCTGTCATTGATGCTCTAATGGGTCTGTGCCCTATGGTCTGTAACCCAAAGCCTGCCCACACAACCCGGTCAGAATGCAGGGACTGCTGCGCTTTGAAGATCAAGACTCTGCACGTGGGGATCAGAACATTGCCATGTTCTATCCAACCTCCACCCAAATGGTAATGGTAGATTATTTAAACAAAATTCCAGTAATTAGTATTTCTAAGGTTCACCGGATAACACAGTGTTGCCTCTCTGTTAAGAAATAATTAAATATTTGAAGTACAGTTAATTTTTTTCTTCTTAGGTTTATCGGCGGGGGCTTCAGGCAATACCACTTAGTGTTGATCTTTGGATACATTATATAAACTTCTTAAAAGAAACGTTGGACCCTGGTGATCCTGAGACAAACAGTACAATAAGAGGGTATGTGGAACATTGACACTCAAATGTATTTCGAAGTATAAATAAGTATTCTGATGTTGATAATAGAACTACTCATGATGCTAAGCTGGAATTTAACATACATTTCTTTAGGACTTTTTTTTTTTTAAGAACATGATACATGTAATGAATTTATTCCTGAGTGTTTTTAAAAATGTGATAATGAAGCCTTCCTCCATTCCACACCCCATTTACTTAGGTCTCTAGTCCCAGTCTACTCATGATTAATTGCTTGATATATGTGCTTTCAGATATATGTAAGGTACATGTTTATGTGTATACTTTACATATGTACATAAGTTCTTTGACTTACTTTTATTTAACAGAATCTTTTGGAATCTCTCCCTTCCATGTTTTTTTAACCATTGCAGAATATTTTATAGTGTCACAGTACGGTATTTTATTTGACCTAATCCTTATTTGTAGGAAATATTCAGTGTTCCAGTGAACATCTTTGTACAAGTCAGTATTTATGTAGAATGCGTAGAAGTGGAACTTCTGTCAGAGAATACACAGACAAGTTTTATCAAATGTTCCTGAAAAATGGTATCAATTTTAAACTCCCACAAATAGAGTATTAAAATAGTTATACTGGTGTCACATTTTTTGTTCTTTGTTTTCCTCTCTAGTATCTTTGTTTTAATGTGTGAATGTCTAAATTGCTCATCCAGTTTTACCATCTTCCTGTATGCCTTTTTTGGTGCTGGGGCTTGAACCCAGGGTCTTGATCATGCTAAGCAAGTCCTCTGCCATTGAGCTATATGTCCAGCCCAGAGCCATTTTTTAATTGCTTATCATATGTGCATACTTTATTGGATTGTATTTTTCATATTCAGCATAGGAATTTATTAATGTATTCTTGTTTTTGTTTTTCAAAAACAGTATATGCATACAGTTTTAAAAAGTCAACTACTGTTAAACTGCTTATAAAAAAAGCAATTTCTCTATCTCCCTTCAGATGTTATTAGCTGTTTATTCTGGTGTTTTCTACTGTATGTATAAGAGTAGCTCTGTACTGCTTTCTCTCTTTATTAATTGTTGCAATTATATTTGTCCTAGTGGATGAGAATTTTAGCTTACTTACACCTTGTCTTCCCACTACTTATTTTTTCAATATATCTGAAGGTTCAGTCTGTTTATGTATATGTGTGTTTAGTCATTCTGAATTTATAAATGTTTTCCATCATACTGATCTTTTTATGGCCTTGTATTTTCCTTGGAGTTAATTACTTCTCCCTCCTCTGTTTTTCTCATTTGTCTAATATAATGTACACACAGCTTTCCAAACATATCTGTCAGATAATCTGTAAGTCCATTTCTTTCCCTGTCCTCTTGGAGCTGTCCTTTTCTGCAGCCTGGACTGGATGCTCTCTTCTAGTTTTGCCATACAACTGTTATCCTGGGGTTTCCTCATGATTATGGTTCTAAGAGCTCTCTTTACCTCACTTCTGGGTTTCATGCCTTGTTTATCAGTTTATTCAATCTCACCTTTTCTTGATTAATGGCTACCTTTTGAAGGTATGTAGCCTGCAACTTCTTGATAAAGGATACTTGAGATGAAAAATTAATTTTAAGGCCACTCAAGCTTTTGTTGGGCGAGTTCCATTATTGGTCTTATCCTTGACCCATACAGTTTCTTCAGAGGAGGATCATCTGTTCTGCCAGTGAAATGTAAAACTACCTCCTGAAAGCACATAGGTGGGGAGCACAGGGAGTTGAAATTTTCTGGCTTTTCTTTTTTAAAAATTATTTTATTTTGTTTTGTTTTTTGCTTTTTTTTTTTTTTTTTTTTTTGCGGTACTGAGGGCTGAACCCAGGGCCTCGCACTTGCATGCTCTGCAAGTGCTGGACCACTGAGCTGCACCTCAGCCCATTGTTTTACTTTTTGAGACAGGGTCTTACACAGACTGCCTCTGGTCTCGAACTTGCGATCCTCCCGCCTCTGCCTCCCCAGCCACTGGGATTACAGGCGTGCGCCACCGCGCCTGGCCTTTTTGTTTTGAGATGTGAGTGTCAGAGCCCAGCTTACCCTGGAACTTGCTATGGAGACCTTGCTAGCCTCAAACTCATGTTGATCCTCCTGCCTAAGCCTCCTGAGTGCTGGGATTATAGGCATGTGCCACAGCACCTGGCTGGGAGTTGAAGATTTCTAACCATTCATTAGGCAGACCTTCATTTAAACATTCTGTCTTTATGTCATTAGCTTACTCTCCTTTCTCTTCCTCAGATTTTCCTCAGTATTCAGTACCTTAATTTATGAGTCACTTCGAAGTTCTGAAATACCTTAGAAAAGATAAGATTCCTGTGTTTCCTCATGTATAAAATGTTTAAGTAGTAACATCTTTCTGATTCACTCCTTATACACAAACATACATGTGTGCACACATTCACACACTTTAATCTTCTTGTATCTATAATCTTAAACATATTTCCTCTAGTGTTGAGTTGTCTTTTAGCTTTGCTTAGTGTCTTTTATCATACAATTTATTTGTTTGTTTGTTTGCAGTACTGGGGGTTGAACCCAGGGCCTCTCACCTGCATGCTTTGCAAGTACCGAACCACTGAGCTGCCGCCTCCGGCCCATTTTTTTACTTTTTTGAGACAGGGTCTTGCTAAATTACTCAGACTGCCTCTGGTCTCTAACTTGTGATTCTCCTGCCTCCACCTCCCAAGCCACTGGGATTACAGGTGTGCACCACCACGTCCAGCCTTATCATACAATTTTTAAAAATGTATTTTAATTCTCAAACCTTACATTGGTTTTTGAGATTTGTGCTTATCTTGCCAAGAACATAGAAATCTTGTGTTCCTTTTTTTGTAGTCTGGGACTTTGAACCCTGGACCTTAAATGTGCTCGGCAACCTGGACTTTAAATGTGCTCGGCAACTGCTTTACCACTGAGCTGTACCCCATCACCTTTTTAATATTTTAATTTGAAACAGAGTCTCACTAAGTTATACAGGCTGTATCTGGCCTTAAACTCAGAATCCTCCTGCCTCACTCCTAAGTTGCTGGCATTACAAGTGTGTGCCATGGTGCCTTGCAAATCCTATATTTTCATTTAATTTTTTATTGTTGGTTGTTCATCAGGCTGTTGGGAGATAGACACTAGCCTTTTATTTTTTCCCCTTCATTAAATAGTCCAACCTTTCTTCATTGATTTAAAATGCTTCATCCTATATTAAATTTTCACACATTGATATCTGTTGGTCCATTTTTTTTTTTTTAGTTGATATTGTTACGTGCCTTTGAGTCATGTCCAACTCAAGGTTTTTGATGGCTGATTGTTTCAGGATTGTTTTGGGAGTGGGCTGCCATGTTCTCCTGTTTTTGCAGTGCTGGGGATCAAAGCTAGGACCTCAGAAACCACAGAGTTACAATACTTAAAATTACTGTAACTTCCTAGTTTCTTTTGAAATTTTTCAAGAAAGTGCCCACTCCATTTTTCTTTGATAAAAACATGTTACAGTTTTTAATGCTACGTGAATGTTAGAATTTGAATTTTCTATGCCACTGTAAATCCATTAGCACTTTGGGAATAAAGATGTAAGTTAATTTAGGAAGTGCACTTTTATGCTGGTTTTAAAAGTACCATTGATTATAGGATACTAATTTTGAAAATATGTATCCCAAATTTTTGTTTCGTTAAGATACCAAATCCAACCATTACTTACAGAAGTCTTTTAAAATGAGCTTTTTTTCAATAAACATTAACAATAAAATTTTAGAATTGGAGAGGCTTTTGAGAGTTTTAAAGTATATGTATACTGGATGCCATGTCAGTTATTGTTTCTAGAAAGTATTCCTTAAATTGAGATAAAATTTGCTTCTGTAAATTCTTGTTTCAGTTTTGTCTTCTGCCATAAATGAATCTGTACAACATATATTCAAGTTTATCAAATACTTAAATGTATACCATGCCACTCTTATTTGTTTACAATGTGTATATTTTATATGGTAATTTTATATAAAATTACATTAAAAGAACATTTATTTATTTCCCATATGGTTTTTCACTCTCTTTTAAGCAACTATTGTATGCTTTCAATTATTCCTTCTCCTTTTTAGTCCTTGTGTGCCTAGGAAGCAACTGAATATAACTTTTTGAATTCAGCCTTATCCTATAAATTTAGAAATAACATTTAAAAAGTCATTTTATTCTGGAAAGATAACTTAAGAGTAATTTAATTTTTCAGAACTTTTGAGCATGCTGTTCTAGCTGCAGGAACAGATTTCCGATCTGACAGATTGTGGGAAATGTATATAAACTGGGAAAATGAGCAGGGAAACCTGAGAGAAGTTACAGCCATATATGATCGTATACTTGGTATTCCAACACAGCTATATAGTCATCATTTTCAGAGGTAGGTTGAAAAGTCTGATCTTAAATATTTTCGGTTGACTCAGATGATTAATTACTACTGTTGAGTGGTACAATTCTCTTGACATGTTATGTGAAATTTTACTACGTGGAAACAAATTTTCCTGCTGGATAATCACAATTTATATACTTTAATTTTGACATTTTTCCTTAAATTTTATGAAATGTTTAGATAATTTACTATTTTTATATAGAAGGTTTTCCTTGTTCATTTTATGGTTGAGGAAATGCAGGAATCCTATCTTCTCTAAACTATTTCAATGTAGCAAAAGAAGAAGAAAATAGAATTTAAAAATCAATTATTTACTTGTAACACTAAATTAAGGCACTACTTAAGAGGCTTATTTTTTATTTTTAGTATTTATTTTTGAGATTAGGTCTTATTGTATTGCCCAGGCTGGCCTCAAACTCATGATTCTCGTGCCTCAGCCAAATAGCTGTGATGACAGGTGTGTACCACCATGCCTGGCTTCTTATTTTCCAATTTTATGATTTACTAAGCATATATTCTTGGGCTTCATAAACATCTTATATCCAAACAATGAAGGATGTATTTTATATATTAAGTTCTATTTATGTTCAATTAACTGTCATTCCACGTAAAATTTACACCATGATTTTATGGTTATGAATAATATAATTTCATTTAAATGATTATAATTTAAAATAATTCTGCATACCATGACTTCTATGTTTAGTTTTCTGCTGTATGTAATATATCCCACTACTAAGAACCCAAAAAGTCTTTCTAAACACGTACAAAGGCATTTTTAACTTCTATATTTTCATATTTTTGGTCATTTTTATGAGTAATATTGTATAAACATAGGTACTTTTTAAAATTTTTATTAATAAACGTTAGGTACAGAGTAGTAAGACCTTTGCCATTTCCATTGTGCACCTATAACATTGTCTTTAGTTACATTTATATCAACTTACATAATTTATGAAACTATGTTTAGTATGTGGTGAAAATCATGCAATTATGTTATATTCCCCATTTTTTAAAAAATTGATTTTCTTAATTCTTTACTACAAAAAGTAGATTTAATAAAGCATTTTGTAAAGTATGGTGGATTAGCTTGGTATAAGTAGAAGTTAGGCAGACAGGTTAGAATTAGGAAGTGTGTAGGTATGAATGTACTCTATTTTTGATAAAATAGAGGAGATGGGCAGGTTTCTAGAATATAATGGCCTAGGCACACACTTGGTGAAAGACAATATTGTGTTTTTATTTTTCATTTTATTTTTTTGTGATACTGAGGAGGCTGAACCAAGGACCTCACGCATATTTGGCAGGCGCACTACCACTGAGCTGCATCCCTAGCCCCTTTTTATTATCTTATCTTGAGATAGAGTCTTGCTAAATTATGCAGGGTACCTCTGACCTTGAACCTGTGATCCTCCTGCCTCCACCTCCCAAGTTGCTGGGATTACAGGCGTGTACCGCCATGCCCAGTCAGTCCCATAACATTGCTTTGAATTTATGTCTTTTATATTTTCTACATGTCTGTGAGTTGTTGAAGCTTAGTTCTTTCTATCTGTTATACCTTGTTGTTGTTAAGTGCCATTGAGTTGTTTCCAACTCATAGCGACCCTTATAGGGTTTACAGTGGCTGATTGTTTTGGGGATTGTCTCAGGAGTGGATTGCCAGGTCCTGCTCCCATTTTTTCAGTGCTGGGAATCGAACCCGGGACCTAAGAGATTGCAGAGCGGCGCTCTACCAACTAAGCTAAATCCCAGCCCCCTGTTTCACCTAGGGTATTAGGGAAAAATATATGTGTACCCAGTCAAGGTTTATTGACCTAACATTGGCTTTATAGGGGCATAGCTCAGTTAGTAGAATGCCGCTCTGTGTGTTCCAAGGCCCTGAGTTCAATCCCAAACACTGCAAAGATGGGAGAATGACTTGGCAGCCCACTCCTGAAAACAATCATGAAACAACCATTGAAAACTCTATGAACAGCAGAGAAGCATTGGCATAGTGTTGGGCATGGCACAGGTTTGGGAGTGTTTTGTTCCTTTTACATAGGGTTGCTATGAGTCTTTCCTGACTTGATGGCACCAAACTACAACAACTTATACAAAAACCTGATGAAAATTACTGTTTAGTATTATGCATATTTATCACCATTTTGATGAAGTTTCTATGTTATCTAGCAGTTAAATCATTTTAAATTTTAATATACTGCGGTATTTTTAATTTTACCTTATTTCAAACTTCTTAATGATGGGTATGAAGTAAAGCTCCTGGGACCTCATTTTGCTGGTGTGGCATGACTCAAAATGAGAAGAAACATAGGGGCTGCAATAATGGCTCAAACATAAAAAGATCATGTGCATAGCACAGTTTTGAGTAGTGTTTAGTTCTGTTGTACATAGGGTCACCATGAATTGGACCTGAATTGACAACAGGTAACAATATCTATATCCTAACAATTAAATTTTAATATTCATATGAATACTAAATATGTTCATTTTCTTACTACATTTTTGAGAGTTATTCCCTCATTTTTAATTTTTAAAAATAAGGTAGTCTATATTAAGTTTTCTACCTTATGTTGAAAAGGGTTAAGTTAGCTTCTGTAACCATTGACTTTACATATTTTTAATTAATTTCCATTGTTGTTTACATGTTGTTTAATCTTAATCCATTTAAGAAAAGGGGGAAAATCCATAAACTGTGTTGGCAAGTACCTGTAATGTAAGCACTCGGGGCTAAAGTTGGATGATCTCTTGAGTTCAAGTTTGAGATTAACTTGGGCAACATAGCAAGATACTCTAATTAGATCAAAACAAATAAGTCCACAGGGCTTTGGAGCATATAGTACATGTGCAACTATGTCTAATAAGTAAGTTGAAGAGGTAGGCTTAGAACCAGATAAGAGAATTTCAGCCTGTTTAATATGTTCAATATGTTAAAATTTAGAGGATGCAGATTTGCTTTGGGTTTGGGTTTAAATCCCATGTGTGCATGACAGGGCTTCGAACGAAACTTGAACCCAAACCTGGAACCTTCCACTTAAGCACTTTTTAAAATTTTTCAGAACCCAAACTCAGGGAAAATTGGGTTCAGGTTCAGCTTTTCATGTTTGTTTGTTGTTTTGTTTTGTCTTATTTTGTTCTGTCATTAGTTATCTATACATAGGATTAAAATTTTAAACGCAAACCTTGTAAATTTTAACATACTGAATCTGTACCTGAACCTGGACCCAATTTCTCGTGAATTTGAAGCCTTTGAATCTTTACCTAAAGGTGTTCAGTTGCAGCCTCAATTCAGGGTAAAAACATTGAAGTAATTTTGGCAAAAGAGAGATAATCTTGTTTACTTACTATTTTTACATCTACCTTTTAATAACATTTCTGGTGTCAGTATTGAGTGGAGGATGGGAGTTGTGAGATGGAGTGTTAGACCAGTTTGTTTATTGAGATGAAAAATGAGTGGTAAAGATGTATTTTGAAAGTTGAATCCATACAACCTGGAGTCCAATGAAATGTAAATGATAAGCTAGGTAGAAAAAAATCGGTAAGGTCAGTGATTAATCATGATTACAAATGTGAAGGTTTTAATTTTTGGATGTTGATGATACTTAGTTTAAGACATTATTGTATAGGACGTTTCTTTGGTACATTCCTATTGAGATAGAAGATATTTTAGGTCTTTAATGTGGTATTTTCAATTAAAATTTGTATGTGTATAAATTAGCATGTGTGGACAAAATAGTGAAAAGACATTTTCTTGAAAAGTGTCTTTGCTGGGCATGGTGCATGCCTGTAAGCCCAGCACTCTGGAGGCTGAGGCCACAGAATTGCAAGTTCAAGGCCGACCTGGACTACACAGTGAGTTTCCAGGCCAGTTTGGGCTAAATAGTGAAAGCCTGTTGCGAAAACAAGAAAGAAAATGAAACCATCCAAACAAACAAAAACACCAAAAACCTCTTTATAGATTAGTTTGAAATGAATTTAAATATTTTTTGTGCAGTTGGCAGTTGGATATTCTAATCTGGAATTTAGAAGACAGGTTTGTGTTTGTGTTGTGGTTTTGAAATTCCTCAGCATATATTTTATTTCAAGCTATATTAATGAGGCCTGCAGCCATACCAGCGTGGTATCTGATCCTGTCACATCTAGGAAACTAAGCAGGTCGGAGCTGGTTAGTACTTGAATGGGAGACCGCATGGGAACACCAGGTGCTGTATGCTTGGGTGAAGGACCCAGTAATCCACTCCTAAAAAAAAAGTCAGCCATCGAAAACCCTATGAATAGTAAAGAAATACTAACAATAATGTTTCACCTGTTGTACGTAGGGTCTCTGTGAGTTGGTCTCTAACTCCGACAGCACCTGATAATAATATATTAATGAGATTGGCCAAAAAGTATAAAGTAAATACAAATCAATGAAAACAAAATGGAGAATGGAATTCTTGGGAATACTAGCATTAAAGGTACGTTAGGAAGGGAGAACCATAGGACATCAAACAGCAATCAGATATTTGGAGGAAAACCAACAAAATGGTACCTCGGAAGCCAAGAGAGGAAAAAGATTCTAAAAAAGAGGATGTTATTCAACCATTTTGGATAGAGGCTGTACTGAAAAACAAATACCATTTAATTTTGCATATAAGACACAATTAATGGCCTTAAAGTAGGGCAGTTTCATTGCATTTCTTAGCATACACCTGGATTAGGAGCAATTGGTAGAAAGGAACTACTAACATGTTGATCAGTTACAGATGATCATTTTACAATTTTAATGTGGATTACCACATTTAGTTTCATTGTTACTTTGCAAGGTAGGTATTATTGTTCCAATGTACAGAAGAGGAAACTAAGATTTGTAGAAGGGAAAAACGTCCCTTAAGTTAGATAACTAATAACAGACGGGACTGGGGTTGGACTTTGTGCCTATCACCCTGACCATATCTTCTCCATCCCACTACAAAGCAGGAAGGAGATGGAGAAATCTGTAGATGATTTTACTAAGTGGCAGGGTTTTACTATAGAAAGGAGGAAGGGTATGATATTTTGGTTTCTTTCACTAAATCAGAGTTTTTTTTTTAAGAGTAATAATGTAGAAGGAATCTAACATGGGAATCTGAAATTATGCAAATATAAAGCATACATTTTTATTTATTTCTTTAGATTTAAAGACCATGTACAGAATAACTTGCCTAGAGATCTTTTAACTGGTGAACAGTTTATTCAGCTGCGAAGGGAATTAGCTTCTGTAAATGGACATAGTGGTGATGATGGTCCTCCTGGTGATGATCTGCCATCAGGAATTGAAGATATAACTGATCCAGCAAAGGTAACCAGGCTTACTTAGGATATATGAAAAACTAGACCCTTGACCACCTGTATGGTACCGCGATTAAGTTGTATAGCTAGTCATTTAGCTCACATGGTCTAAATATAGATTTAAGGTAGAGAGTCTTAGTACCAAACACCTGGAAATAACTTAGTTTAGAAGAAATATTTTGTCTACATTGTGGTCGACTAGTCTTATTTTAAAAAAGTCCACATAAAAAAGTAGTTTATTAGGAAGTTCTGTTATAAATTGTCGTTAAAAAATAATTGATAACAGCTAATACCCACCACTGTTCTAAGACGGAAGTATCTGTGGATAATACTTAAATGTGTGATACTGAAATTTTTCAGCATGTAATTTCTGGTTTAACTTTTTCTTCTTCCCCAGCTAATTACTGAAATAGAAAACATGAGACATAGAATCATTGAAATTCATCAAGAAATGTTTAACTATAATGAGCATGAAGTTAGTAAAAGGTGGACATTTGAAGAAGGTGTAAGTGTTTTGTAATAGTATTCAAAATATAAATATAGGAATAATGTATTTTTCTGTCAGTTTTGACAGCTTCATTGATACTTTTTCTTTATATTTGTGTATTAAAGATATGCATATAATTTATTGTTACCATTTATTTTATCATTTTCCATAATTTTATAGTCTTGTTGAAATTTCAGACTTCAACTATAAGATATCTTTAATCTGAACGATTTTACTATAATTGTTCAAAAAGTGTTTTAATGGTTCAGTTTTTAAATCAGCTTTATTAGGTTATACTTTACATATAAAAAAATACATCCTTTTTACATGAATAATAAAATGAATTTTTTTCTGTAATGCTTCTTTTTCTGACTACTTATTTTAAAGATATAATTTATATGCCATACAATTCACCCAGTTAGCCTATAGAATTCTTTATTTCTTAGTATATTCACAGATGTATACAATCACCTCCATAGTCAATTTTAAAGCATTTTTATTGCTTCAGAAAGAAACCCTTTACCCTTTAGCTCACCCACAACCTCCTGGTCCCCAAACTTTGTTTCTATAAATTTCCTTATAATGGCCTTACATAGGGATGGAGTCATATAATATCTGTTTTTGTTTGTTTTTTGTTTTCTTGTTTTTGTTTTTTTGGTGGTACTAGGGGTTGAACCCAGGGCCTTGAGCTTGCATGCTCTGTAAGTGCTGGACCACTGAGCTGCACCCCCAGCCCATTTTTTTACTTTTTGAAACAGGGTCTCACTAAGTTACGCAGACTGCCTCTGGTCTCGAACTTGTGATTCTCCTGCCTCTGCCTCCTTAGCCACTGGGATTATAGGTGTGATAGTATGTGTTCTTTTGTGGTTGGCTGTAAAATGAATTTTGATAACTGTTCATATAACTAATCACATAGTAACTGAGGTTACAGAACTATTCTGCCTCTGCTCAAGGTCTCCTTGGCCACTTTCCAGTCATTCCTGTGCCCAGGCAACCACTGATATGCTTTCTGTCACTATGGTAAAATTGCTCAATTTAAAAATACTCGAGAATGAATTTTCCTATACAAGAAAGTGTGTAATATTGTAAAAGTGAATGAATAAATGAAAGAGGCATTCTTTTCCATTTGTTAAAAACAAAAACAAAAAAAAAAAACCTAAGGAGTTTAAATCAGTTATTTATGGTGACGACGGTTTTTGAAATCATTTTCATTATTTTTTAAATAATTTGTATTGCACTTACAAATATTTTGGTCTCGGTACTGGTTTATTTTCATTGCCATTCCATACTTTTGTTACAGATTAAAAGACCTTATTTTCATGTGAAACCATTGGAAAAGGCCCAACTAAAAAACTGGAAGGAGTATTTAGAATTTGAAATTGAAAATGGGACTCATGAACGAGTTGTGGTTCTCTTTGAAAGATGTGTCATATCATGTGCCCTCTATGAGGAGTTTTGGATTAAGGTAAGAAAATTAGATGCTCTTAAACTTGTATATATTATAAACATTGATCTAGTGACTAACCTTTTTTGTACTTCTGTTGAATGTTGTTCATATAACTATATCTGTTGCATTAGGAGATGGTCTGCTTGCAACCAGATTTGACTGCTGCATATGCCAACCTCGTTGCCTCTCTTCGTCCTTCCTTACAGAAACTAGTCTAGTGGTTCAATAAAGGTGCTGAATGGGTTTAAAAATAGAATTTTATCGTTCTGTCACATATTTAATGGGTTGTTCAACTGTAAATTATTCAGTATTTCCTCTTTTCTGTATGTAGTATGCCAAGTACATGGAAAACCACAGCACTGAAGGAGTGAGGCACGTCTTCAGCAGAGCTTGTACTATTCATCTCCCAAAGAAACCTATGGTGCACATGCTATGGGCAGCTTTTGAGGAACAGCAGGGTAAGAATGAAGACTTTTAATTGACATTTGGGGACTTAAAGTTATTTCAGAATAAAATTACAAGAATTGAGTATGGAATTATGTGTAAAGAATTTGCCAAGCTTTCTGTAAAGGGCCAGATAGTAAGTATTTTTAGGCTTTGCAGGCCATATTGTCCTTTTTTCTTTTTTTCCCCCCTTCTTTTGCAGTATTGGAGATTGAACCTAGGGCCATGTGCATGCTAGGTAACGGTCTACCACTGAAGAACATCCCCAGCCTGTGTTGTCTCTTTTGTAATACTACAGCCTTGCCCCAAAGCAGCCATAGACAATACATAATAAATGAGTATAGGTGTTTACTTTTTTTTTTTTTTTAACAAAGTAAAGTACAGGACTACATTTAGCCCATGGGCTGATGTTTTTCAGTACCTGGTGTGAAGCATATTTCAGAAAGTTAAACATAAGCATAAACATTTAATTACTATTTCTAGGTAATATTAATGAAGCCAGAAATATCTTGAGAACATTTGAAGAGTGTGTTCTAGGATTGGCAATGGTTCGTTTGCGAAGAGTAAGTTTAGAACGACGGCATGGAAATATGGAAGAAGCTGAACATTTGCTTCAAGATGCTATTAAGAATGCCAAAGCAAATAATGAATCATCATTTTATGCTATCAAACTAGCCCGACATCTTTTTAAAATACAAAAAAATCTTCCAAAATCAAGAAAAGTGCTTTTGGAAGCAATCGAAAGAGATAAAGTATGTATTTGTATTTTTTTAAATATTTTCCATTAAAAAACTCGTGGTCAGTTTTTCACTTTGGCAACTGTGATGAAAGATTTGGTCTGTATGTATTTTATTACTCAATGAGGACAACAGTCCCTCTAAACTGATGTTGCCATTTTAAAAATTTTTTTGAAACTACTTTGAATGAAAAGTTTGGAAAAATGAAGATCGTTTGGGTTGGAAAGGTTTGCAGTTGTCATGATACTTTTGATTTATCCTTCAGAAATTTTTACAAGTTTACTGATCATTGGGTAGAACAGAGGGCCTTTATAAACAAAAGCATAACTGTAGCAAATGAAACAGATGATTTCCTTTTCTGAAGTGTTTCCTTTTGTATAACAATTGATAAAAGCCTATGTACTGGGAACTTCTCATTTTTTAGGTTTTTAGCTGTTACCAGGTCTGTTTAATACACAGATTTATAACATTGCTTCTAGCTGCAGTTTAAGATATTTATCTTATGTCATAGTACTGCTATTTAAATTAGATCATTCTTTTATCTTATTTTTTAATTATGATAGGCCAAGTCAGATTACCCAGGATGGGATATAGAGTTTTAATTTATTGGCATTTAGTACAGTTTGTGTAATTTGAGAGCTACTAGGATGGTATCAGGGCTGGGATTTAGCTCAGTGGGTAAAGCGCTGCGCTGCAGTCTCTGAGGTCCCGAGTTCAATTCCCAGCACCACAAAAATGGGAGAAGGGCCTGGCAATCCACTCCCAAGGCAATCCTGAAGCACTCAGCCATTGAAAACCCTCTGAGGGTCGCTATGAGTCAGATACCGACTTGACGGCACCTAACAACAACAACAACAACAGGATGGTATCATGACCTATCACTAAAAAGTTTTTTCACTCCTTTATACTAAAAACATTTAACATAGATTGTATTTTAACATTGAATTTTTTAAATTGAGATGTAAAACTTAAACTATTTTGAATACTTGTGCTCTAATCAAATTATTAATTGTTACTGCTTTTTACACAGGAGAACACAAAGTTATACCTCAATTTACTTGAAATGGAATACAGTGGTGACCTCAAACAAAATGAAGAAAATATTCTAAATTGTTTTGACAAAGCTATACATGGTTCATTACCTATTAAAATGAGAATTACATTTTCTCAGAGAAAAGTGGAGTTTCTTGAAGATTTTGGTTCAGATGTTAATAAGTAAGATCTTAAATATATTATCTATTTGGATGGGAAGTGATCATTGATATTTTCAGATTTTGATTACTTCAGATTAATAAATTGTTAAATTTAAAAATGTTTGTTTTGGCTACTTTTTCCTCACATATATTTGGAGGTAAACTCTTGTAAATGTTTTCTGTGCTTATCAAAAGGACATACAGGTTGTCTTCCCTTCAAAACTATTTTCCTTGTTTTAGAATGATAATTTATCTTGTAAGTGAATGAGAGGGAGCAGGAAGTAACAATCCAGTGAAAAGGAAATAAGACAAGTATTGGACTATGACACACACAGACGTTTAGTACATAGATCATTACAAGTAGATGGGGTTGTTGAGACTGGGCATGTGCAAAGCCCTGGGTCTAGTCCTTAGCACCATACATACACACACAAATGTAGATGGGGTTAATCTGGAATAGGAATGCTATATTCTTTCACCTTGGGGAAAAGGGTAGGTATGGTTCCACGGATCATTCCTACTGGCCTCATCTTGCATTATAAAAGGCTGAAAGTTGAGGGTGGTGTAAAGGTTCACTCTATATTTGAGAAAATGAAAAATGTAAGATATAAATTTGCTACCCAGATGAGTAGAAATACTAGCAAGAGGATTGCTAAAGTTCTAGTCTTATCCTCATAAGGAGGATACCCTCGTAAAGTCCTCGTAAGGAAATATCCTAGTGCCTGGCACATGACTTCTCTAATTATTCTAATTTAGAATGATTTCTATTTAAACTACTATAGATAAACTGAGAATTACTTGAGTGTCTGTCTGTATATGTGTGTATACTTTTTTGATGGCCACATAAAATTTTAACCTAGTACAAGAGCTAAATTTAAGTGCTTGACATCATATATTTTATAATACAAAATTCATAGCAGATTACTGAGTATAGTTATTCTTTTGGTAGATGACAATAGACATGCTTACAGAGTTTTGTTGTTGCTTTTCCAGACAGGGTCTTACTGTAGCCCAGGCTGTCCTGGACTACGCCATATAGACTAGGCAGGCCTTGAACTTGCACCAATCCATCTGCCTCGCCTCCACAGTGCTGGAATTATAGGTGTGAGCCATCATGCCCAGCTTGAGATAAGGCAGTTTTTCCAAAGTTGTGTATAGCTATTTTATTGTGGGACTGAGATTAGAGCCTGCTTCAAAGTGTCTGGTAGTAACTACCTCAAATGCTGTATATCTAATAACTTCTGCTTCTTTTGCAAAAAGATGGTATGCGAAAGAACTGAGATATGTAATTCTAGTTTTCAGTTGCTAGTAAGATTCTCAGAATAGTTAAGTGTATGAAGTATTTCATAAGAAGTCTGTGATCTGTATGGATCAGAAAGTATTTGTCATGCTTCATACAGATGGTGGAGCCTCAGTAAGTACTGGATTCTTGTAAGCTGAGGAGAGGATACAATGATGGGAGCAGATTGAAGGTCATATAAAAGTAACACATGCTTGATTGGAGAACTTTGTGAAATAGTGGAAGTATGGAACCCAGGGCCTTGTGCATGCTTGGCAAGCACTCTTATTCATTGAGCTACATCTGCAGCCCTGAAGTGTGGTCATGATTGTACGGTGCTTTAGAAGTTGAACGCACATCCAGTAAGCAGTTGACAGTAGCAAATTTTTGGCGTTTGGGCCAATGAAATTAAATGATGTATTTTGATTTGGCAGTAATAGGCAAAGTGGAGATTTAACACAGATTTCATTTAGGCCTTTACAATCATAGGTATGAAGAGAGTATTGGGAGTAAGATTGGTGTAGTTCAAAGTTAAAAAAAAGTGAGAATATGGCAGTGAGCCACATAGACATTTACATAAACAATTCCCTAAATGGAAATAACTTAAAAAAAATTTAAAGTAACCAGTTTGGGTGTTTTATATTCCAAAGTATATTTCTTTTTTCTTTTTTGCTTTCTTCTTAGGCTTCTGAATGCTTATGATGAACATCAAACACTCCTAAAAGAACAGGATAATTTAAAAAGGAAAGCAGAAAATGGGTATGTAACTTCTTGCTAAATTAGAAAGGGATGCTAAAAGGCATTTCAATGTGGAAATGCCTTATAGCGACAAGTATTTTTAAGTATTACCTTTATGTTGTAATAATTTTAAATACTTTTTACTTTATACCTTGAAAAATCATGAATTTCATGACTGAGAAACTATTCTAGCATGAGCGAGCCAGCCTGCCTGCCTGCAGCCTCCTCCCTGTGGTACGATGGGTTCCATTGAACCTGGGGATACTGGGAATTAGAAAAACATTTGGATGACTGCAGATTTGGGCCAAAGCTTTCTAAGTTAGGGAATGAATTACTTAAGGAAACCACCAAGAGTGATGATGACAAAATCAAGGCAGGCAGATAGTGACATGAGGGATTGCTTTAGTGTAGGAAACTTTGTAGTAGTATTAGGGGGTGAAGTACATTTTATCTCTGGCATAACCACTCAGTTCTAACTGAAGTTATGTGGAAACGTGGATACTGTGTGTGGTGGTTGTTGTTAGGTGCCATCAAGTCAGTATCCGACTCATAGCGACCCTCATAGGGTTTTCAGTGGCTGAGTGCTTCGGGATTTCCTTGGGAGTGGATTGCCAGGCCCTTCTCCCATTTTTGCGGTGCTGGGAATTGAACTCTGGGCCTCAGAGACTGCAGCGCAGTGCTCTACTCACTGAGCTAAATCCCAGTCCCACGTGGATACTGTGTAGTAAGTCTGATTTTTATGAAGTTAGGAATACAGAAGTTTATATGGAACTTTTTTTTTTTTTTTTGGCGGTACTGGGGGTTGAACCCAGGGCCTTGTGCTTGCATGCTTTGCAAGTGCTGGATATATGGAACACTTTTAAAAAACATCATCAAGGCTAAATGAAATATCTATAGGCCAAATCCATACCCCAGGCCACTGTTTTGCCACTTTATCCTAAAGACACGAGTACCTCATATCTTGGTAAGATGCAGAATTATAAGGTAAAGTTCTTTAAATAGATGCTGGAGTTTGAGCGATTGCTTTGTAAGAAAAAGGTAAATTGTTGAGTTTAGCTTTCAGCCTATTACCCAGAATTTGTCCCACTGTAAATTTTTCTCACTAGGTATCATTAGAACAGCACCAAAAACAAAGCAGTTGAAAATGTTAGTCAAACAAATGTACAGAAGTGACATGTATCTAGGAAGATTTTTTCTGTGGGGATAAAGTTCCCATTTTGACCTTTTGTTTAGATCAGAAGAACCAGAAGAAAAGAAAGCACACACAGAAGACCCATCATCTGCACAGATGATTGATGGTGATTTACAGGCAAATCAAGCTGCATATAATTATAGTGCCTGGTATCAAGTGAGTCCACATAATTATAATTATTTATAGGTCATATATTAGGATAGTCTTCTTTAAGAGAAAACAACTCTTTGCTACTATTATTGTGTATGTCACCTTTTGTGGTTAAGTCTTGGAATTTTAGCAATGAACATATGCTTTTTTACTTAAACATACTTTAATGTTTACATTTGGAATTCAGCCATATTTCTAGTATGCTAACATGTTTACCTTTTCTTTTCAGTACAATTATCAGAATCCTTGGAATTATGGACAGTATTATCCTCCTCCTCCGACTTGATGGGAAAATGTACATTTCAGATAGAACATGCGAAAAGTATGAAATTATTTTTTTTAATGAGGGATGTAAACATAGTGTAAGCTTGTTGTATTTGATAACTTGTCTTCTGTTTCTGTGTAGTTATGATTTGTTTAGTAATAGATGAAAATGTCAATTAGTAGTTTACCATGGATACTATTTCCTACCATTTCTAAAATTTACTTTTTATTGGAGAACTATTTTTTGATTTTTTTGCATTAAGTGGTCTAGAATTCTTTTGCAATGTACTTGCAAGAGTTTTGTAGCCTTAAGTGTAGGAAAAAAAAGCTGACTGCAAATCATGTCAGTTTAGTACAAGATTCTGAATACACATAAGGGCTGATTATTAAGGATTTATCTTTTCTGTAAAAACAAATGGACAAAAAGAAAAATATGATTTTTAACTTTGCTGATGATGATGTCTGAATGTTTCTGTTATACTTGTGAATTTGGATCTAACTCCAGAAAAGATACACTGTTAAAATCCTATGCCTTGGAATAGATTATAATGCGAAAATGTAACATTTGCATCCCTTTTAAAAATGAAAGTCATCAAAAGTATGTTGTTTCTGGAGACTTTGTACTTAGAATATTCATGTAAAACTTGTGAGCAAGCTTTCATTTTGATCAAACTGATCATCTTCATTTTTGTAATAAAACTGAAGACTCATCAAGCAGTTGTTTACGAATTTATTTTGGGGGGAGCACCTGATATTAACTTTATATTCAATGTTCATAGTGGGATCCATTTGTTTTGAAGTGTGCTTCTCCTAAATTTAGCTGTTAATCCTTCTGCTGTGATTGCTTAGCCCTTTTAGCTTTCTGCTTCAACTTCTATGCCTTTGACTTCTTACCATATAAGAATATGTGAAGATTTTAAGATGAGTGTCCTTGGCAAAGCTATCCATACTTTTTTATCATGAGTTACTCCCTAGTAGTATGTGGTCCCTAGTCCTCCCGACCTAACCAGAACATTAATAGAGTAACATCAAACCAGTCAAGACAGCTGATAAATTTTTATTGAGCCTTTTACTGAGCCTTTTCGTTTACAGCATGAGGTAAAAGGAAAAACAGTTCTCTTTAACCCATGTTTTCCACAACTATAGTAAAATATTTTAGACTTCAGGGAATTACAAGGGATTACATTTCTTAAAAGTTGGGATCAAGTAAACAAGTTTTAACTTCACTCTTTGAATTTTCTAGTTGACTTTTCCCTTACAATAACAAGTTCTTTAGTTACATACGTTTGAAGGCCAAGTTTTGTCACTGTTACAGATGTCTTTAGATTTGAAACACTATGTCAATCAATATCCACTAATTCCACTTCAAAAATGAGTTTTGCATTTGGGGGAATTCTGTTCAAAAAGTCAAGGTAAATTTGATGAAAAGAGACTCTTCCCCACTCCCAATAACCTTAGTATAAAATTAGCATTTTATATTCTAGATATTAGTACCTAACCTCAGAAGGAAAAGCTTTGGTCAGGTATGACGGCCTATTACTGTAGTCCCAGCACCTGGAAGGCTGAGGCAGAAGGAATACTTGTTTGAGGCCAGCTTGGGCTACATAGCAGAACTCCAACTTAAGAGGTAGAAAAACAAAGGAAGAGCTTTGCACTTGATTAAGAGATTAACACATACTAGCCTATAGATTCCTAAAAGTGCCTTTAATGATAAATAGAACTCATACTAGATAATTTGAGCTCTAATTAGGATCCTTCATACTGGGATGCCTCACTAATCTACCAAATTAGCCACTACCTTATGAAGTCTGCTACAGTATTCAAAAAGCTTTCAGTCCACTGAGTGTATATACCATATTAAATCAAGGTTTGTATGAGGTAGTACATGATACTGTGAAATTTAAAAATGCTAAGTTGGGCTGGGCACGATGGTGCACACCTGTAATACTAACGACATGGGAGGCTGAGGTAGGAAGATCACAAATTCAAGGTCAGAGGCAACCTGCCCAACTTAACCAGGAGTCTATATCAAAACAAAAACTTTGAAAAAGGGAGAGTGAGGATGCAGCTCAGTGGTAGCACTTGCCTAGCATGCACAAGGCCCTGGGTTCAACCCCTAGCACTGTAGAAATAAAGATGATAATTTCAGAGAAGAGTATGATTTATGTGCACCCAACTGGTTTTAAGATGCTACACATGGGAAAGAGGAAACTGCAGCTAGCCATCTGGTTTTGTGAAAACTATTATATTCTGAAGTTTAACTGATAAAACGACAGAGAGGACTTCTAACACAGAGAGACCTAATCTAATGGCCAACAAGGATGGAACTAACAGCTTTAAATTGTCTTTCCATTTATGTATTAGACTGGTCTGGTCTGAATGGTCTGGAGTCCTTGCATTTTGGTTTTTGTAAATGTTCACAAACTGGGTCTATCAGAGAAGAACTGTGATTAGTTATTAATAATAAATGCTTAAATTAACACTATTTGGTCATGTGGTCTCCTTTATTTCACAACTGATAATCCCTAATGTCTATTGCATTTGTAAACTTTCCATACTCCTTTATTTGACTTAAATTATACCATAGTATAAAATTGCCCTGAGCTACATGTGGACTCTACAGACTGTTACAGTTGTTTGTATTAAGCATTGTAATTTCTTGAAGTAAACCCTATCAAAAATGCAAGTTTAGCCGGGCGTGGTGCCGCACACCTATAATCCCAGCAGCGGCGAAGGCGGGAGGATCGCAAGTTTGAGACTAGAGGCAGTCTGAGTAACTTAGCGAGACCCTGTCTCAAAAAGTAAAAAAATGGGCTGAGGGTGCAGCTCAGTGGTTCAGCACTTGCAGAGCATGCAAGTGCAAGGCCCTGGGTTCAACCCCCTGTACCGCCAAAAATTAAAAAATAATAATAAAATAAAGGAAGCTTAAACTTTTAAGATCTTCACAATTAAGAACTTGGATTAAAAGTCCAGCTCAAGTTTGAGGATTTTGTACCAACAAAATATTATCTGCTTGGTACAGCAGCACACTCCTGTAGTCCCTGTGAACTCAGGAGATTGAGGCCAGCTTGAGCAAAAAAGACCATCTTCTCAAAGGCAAAAGAAATTACCTGTATTGGGTATACTGACGTACAAGCATTTGAATATCAGGAAGATTAGCCTGGATGGGACTCCAGTTAGGCTAGCCTAGACAACAGCTTTCACACCTTCACGGGGTCTTTTTCAATTATTAATAGGAAAAAGGATACTTGGCATCAGGCTGTCCTTTCTTTCCATAAGCCCATTCTGGTTCAATCTCCAGTCGAGCCTTTTCTCCTTTACTCATAGTCAATAGTGCTTCATCCCACTGAAGTCAAGAGCAAAATTAAAAAGTAAATAATTTTCAATAGATATATATAAACATACTAAGCAAACAGCATTCTATTGCTGGATTTTATTAAATCCTTATGTTTTGAGTGAGTCCCTAAATCCGTCTTCAGTTTCCTCAACGGAAAAAAAGATACATTAAACTTTTCAACTTGATAGTCAAATTTCCTCAAGTGATAGTGAAAGCACTTTGTAAACTATAACATAACACACCATTATACACAATTTGCTACACTTTAGGCTGGGCATGGTGGCACATGCTCATATCCCAGCAACTCCAGAGAATAACTGGAGTTCCAGGCCAGAGGCAGCCTGCATAATTTAGCAAGGACTCAGAAAAGAAAAACAAAAACATGGCAGTCCTGTGCTAGAGCACTGGCAAAGTATGTGCAAGGCCCAGAGTTCAACTCCAAAGTACCACAAAAAACTAAAATTTTCTACATTTTTACATCATGGGACAAATGCATTTATTTTTATAGGGATAAACTAGCAAGTACTGTTAAAACTATGATACCATTATCAAATTACCATGCTAGAGTACTAAGAACTATTGCAGAAGGTAAAGCTAATTTCTCAAATGATAAAGCCTTTCTTGGTTCTAAGGTTACCAATCCTTTTTTTTTTCCTTTTTCATATTTGAATAGCATTATATCACAAGTAGCACATGTCAGAATACCTACTGATTTCATTTGTCATTTTTTACTTACTCCTCTGATAACTTTGCCAACTCCAACCTTAAAACTTAAAGGCTTGGCATTTTTCTTCTTCTTTGAACCTGTAAAGCAGATTTTTCTTATAATTAATGATACATTCTAGTTCTTATTAAGAGATTAAGTTCCAGTGGAAACATACAGTGATTTAATTGCCTTCACAATTTCAATGCTGTCATTTGCAAAGAAATAAAAATTCAGAAAGCCAGGTAAATTCATCAAGGAAATTTTACATGTAAAAACATTTATGGTCTAGCTGAAGGGTAGGGTATCAGGACCAATATCTACAACACTAAAGTAGTACACTGTTTTGCATTTTACATTAAAATACTAAAGCATCACTTTGGGACATTGCTATGACTTGAACATCATTTTTCCCTACTAAATGTCAAGTTGAGACCTAGTTCCCAATGTAGCAGTGGTGAGAGGTGTTGGGGCCTGTAATAAGTGATTAAGTCACTAAGGATTAATGCTTTTCTCACAGGAATGAATTCTCTCTCACCTTTGTGGGACTAGTTTGGTTACATTAAGAAGGGAATATTAATAAACAAAGGCTGGCACCCCTCTCATTCTTATATAAGTGCTTCTCTTTCATGTGCTTCCACTTTTGTGCCATGCATGGAACAGCACACTGTTCTCACCAGAAGCGGAGCAGATGCTACATGCATCATGCTCTTGGAGTTCTGGAACTGTGAGCCAAACTAAACCTCTTTTGTAAATTACTCAAGTCTCAGATACTCGTTTTTTGCTTTCCAATAATTATGAAGTCTTTAGCCAGCAAATAACCGGTGAAGACCTCTTTCAAGTAAATGATATAAATTAAGCTATCAGGGAAAAATTAGGTGATAGCCAAGAAAAAGGTATTGCCAACTGCTTGTCTACTACACATATATTTTGCAATATCTTAAGCCAAAAAGATTAAGATTACATTAAGACTTACTCGTTTGGATATTAGTATCAAAAACAGTCCCGTCCTGTAGCGTTCCTGTATACCAGCAGTGAACAACATCTCCCTTTTTGGGAAAGTTGGTTTTATCTCCCTTTTTTAAAACAGATTTTGTGTATTTGGGTGGACCCTAAAAACAAACAAAAACCAATATACATATGTTGTTAGGTGCTGTTGAGTTGGATCCCACTGAGAGCAATCCTGAGTACAGCAGAATGAAATACTATCCAACATTGTGTCATGCCCAGTATCTTTTTATGTTTGAGCCTATTGTTACAGCCACTATGTTTCTTCTTGTTGTGATTCATGCCACATCAACACATGAAGGTTCCAGGGGCTTTGTTCCTTTCCCATGATTAAGGTCTGACTACTCTGAGTGTACAACTATTCCCCAGTTGTTTCTTCAGTGCCTTCAAGCCTGGGGGGCTCATTTTCTAGCACTATATTTGATAGTGCTTCTCTGCTATTCATAGGTTATTAATAACTAATTGTTTTAGGAGTGGGCTGCTGGGTCCTTCTCCCTAGTCTGTCTTAGTCTGGAAGCTTAGCTGAAATCTGTCTACCATGGGTGGCCCTGCTGGTGTCTGAAATTCCAGTGGTGGTGGCATAGCTTTCTGCATCACAAAGCCCTGACAACATGATCACCTGACAGACACAGAGAGGAACATAGAAAGATAATTATTTTAGAAAGATGACAGAAAACATAGCCAACAGCGACCAGAGCCAGATCACAGAGTCTGACAAATTTGATAAGCCTATTTTACCTCTAGCCAACTTCTATGAACTAAAGAAACTACCTCATTTCAAGGCTGTGATGAGAATACTACTAACTTATAGATCTGGAACTTAATGACTTCCAGTGTCTTTGGAACCCAAAGTTCTTGTCACAAGATTCTGTAAATTATTCAACAAACCATAAAATAAATTTGGTTATTTCCCAAAGTTAGAAAAAAAATCATTACTATTAAAGTACTATAAAATCAAGTTGTTGTTAGGTGCTAGGTTGAATATCAAGGATTTCAAATCTACTTAGTTCCTGAGTTTGGAAAGCAAGAGAAAAAGCATTTCTTAAAATGTTTCCTCATCCATTTGCAATTGGTCAGGTCATGCAAGTTTTTCTTCATTTTGTGTTACCTTATTTCAAAATTTTATCTCTTTCCACAACTTATAAAGTAAAAAAAGTCTGATCTCCCTGCAAATAGTCTACCCTTTGGCAAAGATTTTCTTTGATCAAAATCTAGCCACGGTCCTGCAAACTAACACATAAAAATCAGGCCCCTGTCTCCCAATCTCTCCAGGAAGTTAGGAACATAAGTTTGCCAGTTAGCAAACCCAGATGAGTTTCACAAAGACAACCCATTCCACTTCTTTTTTCTTTCAATTTTTCACTTCTCTGACTCTGTTCAAGTCCTTGCCATTCCCATTCCCTACTCCTTCATTCTCCCTTTGAAAGCTCAGTCATCTGTGGATAAATCTGAACACAGTTCAGTTCTTCTATCAACAGACTGAATAAAATCTGTTTTACTAATTTAATGTCTGTGTTTATCTCTGAAAGTCCACCCAATTACTACAGTAATATTAGTAATTACTGCTAATAGATTTATTTCCAAAGGCCTATACCATGCAGAATCCTAATCTCTGTAGAATGCTATCCACCTTTGAACTCTAGTTTCTTCCATGACCAGCTCAGCAGAGCTGCCAAGTATTCTTTTGTGTTACTAATACCTCTTATAATCCTCTATTACAACACTTGACACTATGGTGCAAGTTCTTAACTAAAAGGTCTAGAATAGTGGATCTCAACCAAGGGCAAGTTTGCTCCCCAGAGACATCTTAGTATTGTCCCGAGATATTTTTAATTGTTGTAAGTGGGAAGGGCTGAAGAGAGAGGTGCTGTAGCACCTAGTAGTTGAGGGCTAGGGATACTGCTAAATATTCTATCCCAGGACAGCCCCAACAACAAAGAATTAATTATCCAGCCAAAGTGTCACTGTTGCTTCGGTCAGGATACCTTGGTTTAGAATATACTTGGTTTTTAAAAAATGCTAAATGATTAAGTAATGAATGATTTGATTTATTACATAGGTTTTCATATATGGGAGAAAATATACTCTTTAGTCCACATGAGTAACAACTGAAAGCAATAATTTGTATTCTTATTTCTACGTTAAACTCTTGTGATTCCGGCAAGAAATTAATACGTGGTATACAAACAAAATAAGCACTGTGGTAATCTTAATAATCTTATACAATGTGTGATATTGTCAGAATGCCAGTTTCCCTTTAGGACAGACTGTAAATTACAGCACCTGGGTTATTTCAGTTTGGTAGTGTTTTATCAAAAGATTACCTGAAGCCAGGCACAGGGGCACAAGCCTGTAATCCAAGTGACTCAGGAGGTGGAGACAGGAAGATCGCAAGTCCAAGCCAGAGGCAGCCTGTGTAATTTTGCGAGACCCCGTCTCAAGATGAAATAATAGAAAAGGCATTGGAAGTGCAGCTCAGTGGTAGAGCTCTTACAAAATATGCACAGGGCCCCAGTACCATACATAAGAAAAGATTACCTGATTTTTATACTTTGATAAGAACATTCTTGTTAATAAACAAGAATTTTCATTAAAGCAAAGGTTAAAGAACTGTGTCATACAGAGAATATTTAAAACATTTTCCTATTAAAGATCTCTAGACTAAAGAATATTCAAAAATTAATTTGGCATGCTTATATATTTTTAAAGTCACTAGCTTTAGTTTTAAGTGGGGTAAACGCAAATAAAAAATTCCCTATATTCAATTTTGATATGAAATGTCTTTCTTTATGGGAAAGCCACTTTTCTGGGTCTGTGGTCCTAAAAATATCCTCTAGTTTATTTTGGTTTCATCGAGAGATAATTTATAAATAGTTTACTTTGTTTGTTGTGTTATTGTTAGGTGCCATTGAGTCGGTATCCGACTCATAGCAGTACAACAGGCAAAACACTATTGTCAGTGCTTCTCTGCTATTCATAGGGTTTTTAATGGCTGATTGTCTTTTGGGAGTGGGTTGCTGGGTCCTTCTCCCATTACTTTGTTTACAGACCTAGAAAAAGATAATTCTACAACATATTCCTCAATTTGAGAGATACTGCCCCAAATTGAATAGTGTCTCATTCAGAAGTATATAATACATCAAGAAATTATTAATGGGGGTGCAGCTCAGTGGTATTGCACTTGCACAGTATGCACAAGGCCCTGGGTTCTGCCCCCCAGTACTGAAAAAGAGAAAAAAAACTTAGCAGACACATGTAGCATTTATGATTTGGATCCTGACTGTCCCCCATGTGGTGAAGGCTTCCCTCCCCCTCAAGCCTGTGGTGCTACCAAGAGATGGTGGAACCTTTAGGAGGAGCGGAAAGTGGAAGGGAATTAGGTCCCTGGAGACATGCCCTTGATGGAGACTGTGGGATCCCAGCCACTTCTAGTCTCTTTACCTCTCAGCTGCCATGAGTTGAGGGCCCCCTCTGCTGCATGCTCCCACCATGATATGCTGCCTCACTGTGGGCCCAAATGCAACTGGCATTTGGAAACCTCCAAAACTGTGAGCCAAAATAAAACTTTTCACCTAAGCCAGGCATGGAGGCTCATGCCTGTAATCTCAGCCATTTAGGAGGCAAAGGCAGGAAGAGTCAAGTTTGAGGCCAGAGGCAGCCTGTATAACTTAGCAAGACCTTTTCTCAAGATGAAAATATAAAAGAGGCTGGGGTGCAGCTCAGTGGTACAGTGCTTGCAAAGTATGCATGAGGCCTTGGGGTCAACCCCCCAGTACCAAAAAACAAACAAAAACAAAAACCTTTCCTCCTTCTAGGTTGTTTATCTCAGGTAAATACATTGATGTCACATTGATGGAAAGCTAACAAAGCTAGTGACTACTGAATTAAACAGTGTAGTTGTAGGCGGCAGAGAATTATGATACCAAACATTTCTGAACAGAGTGTGATTTATAAAATATTGCTTTAGAAAGTTTTCTAGAATAGCCCTTTGGGGGCTAAAAGGATGAAGAGATGAATGAAGGCAGAAGATGCCAGCAACTTTTCCAATACCTTCTGAGGCCTTCAAATGCCAAAAACTGGAAGTGGGATAGACTATAAAAAAGAAAGGATATATTATTCGAGTGTATTAGTCCTAAAGGGAAACATGAGAAGGGGCAACATTTAGGTAAAATAAGACCTAAGAGCATATAACAAGAATAGAATGAGAAAAGACAGAGAACTTTTGAGAAAATGTCAAGTAGTTATGTGGGCAATGGGTTGGGGAATCAAGCAAGGACTAGTATAAACGTTGCTGACTAGCAGATAAACTGGAAAACCTGGTATTTAGCATGAATTTATACCAGGCTTAATAAGCAGTTTTATAATTGTGTGTTTCTTCACAAAGTCTCCTCTGCAGTCCCAAAGTACAAACACAGAAAATAGACAACAGAGACTAGTAAGTGATTGGCCAAGAAGATATGGACTCTGCAGTGTTAGGAAGACAGCAATAGCATGTAATTAGGTTCACGCCAAGGTAAATGAAATGAAATGATATCAAATGAGAGCATTAGTCCTATAGGATACATGAGAAAGAAAAAGAGTAAAAGATTCACAGAACTTGTAATTCCTTTCCTTAAACCCTAATGACATATTATCTGTCTCCTAATACCACACTCATTCTAGTTTCCTAGAAGATAAATTATGCTGTCAATAACTTACGAAACTCTTTAGTAATCATATCTGTACTAATCTTAGTAGCTGCTTAGTATTTGCTCAATGGATAAACCATTTATCAAACATTACTTGTGATAAACCTTAAAACTGATTTGTGTGTGTACATACCCACAAACATTAATTTGTACTTTCACACCAATAGGAAAAGATCATGCAAAATTAATTAACTTTAATCATATAAACATCTGTAACTCAACATCTGAACTTACTTTGTTCACAAATACCCAAACGTCACATTTTCATCAAAGGCTACACCTCTTCGTAAGAACTAAAGATAGATTATTATCACTAAGGCTGCTATCTAGAATGAGCTTAGTCGGCAAGAAATGATCAGAAATGACAATTTACAATCAATTCAGCTCTGCTAAGGAAGTTCTTAGTAGTAGCTTCAAGACTTTCCATTTGCCAAAATGATTTTATCTGCTCCTTCAAACTTTGTTCTAGATTATAAAACCTACGTTGGGCAAAATGAGACAGGTGAACCCCTGAAGCCACACCTGGACTACTTCCATCGCCAGGGAAACCATGTACATTAGGAAAAGCTAAAAATATTTCAAAATGAAGTTTCTTTCTGTCTAACTTGGCTGGAACATTAGATCCTTAAAGTAGCTTTGAAAGCTCAGAAGGTCTGGCCAGATATAGAGACAATATTAAACACAAAGCCAGAAGTATTTCACAGGCTATATTACTAACTATAAAGAACTTGTTCTTAGGCTTACTTCTGTCCCATGGGTAGGGAGAGAGCACACTCCAAAGCAGAGTTTGGTTCACTAAAAGTGGCTAAACTCAACTACACTTCAGTGAAAAATTGGTGCTACAGAGCAAATACTATTTCTAAAATTCACATGCGTAATAAATTTAGAAAACAGTATGTACAAACCTCATCCAGAGTCTCTTCAGACTTGGTTTCTTTGGGTTTATCTTCAGTAAGCTTCACATTTTTCACTTGCTCAGATACTTTACTTATACTTTCAGTACCCTTGAAACGCTGTAAAAAATGTTTTAACACCCATATTGAAGACAGGCAAAAAATTGGGAAGGCCATCTAGATTTCCAGCATCTCAATTAAATGACATTTGCATGATGAACACAGTTTATGTAATTCAAAAGTAAATAAATCATCTAAGGAAATAACTTAAAAACAAAGAAAAAAAGATGTTAAACATTTTAAAATCAACACATTGTGATCCTTAGACCATTTCACAATATAAATTCTGAAATGAGAACCATGAACTTTAGAAAAAACCAACTCTGACTTGGAGATATGAATACTATTCATACAACTCCTTAATAAACATTCTTTTCTAGCCAGGCGTGGTGGCGCATGCCTGTAATCCCAGCTACTTGGGAGGCAGAGGCAGGAAGATCCCAAGTTTGAGATCAAAGGCATTCTGAATAATTTAGCAAGACCCTATCTCAAAAACTACAAAAATGGGCTGGCGGTGCAACTCAGTGGTACATCACTTACAAAGCATGCAAACACAAGGCCCTGGGTTCAACCCCCAGGGGGTTGAACTGCAAAAACCAACCAACCAACAAACAAAAAGAACCCTACTCTTTTCTATGGAAGATGATTTCATAATGAATAAATATTGGAGATTTTTTTTTTTTTTTTTTAGTCCAAGGTGATTGAACCTAGCACCTCACAGTTGCTTTGGAAGTGCTCTATCACTGAGCAGTGCCCTCAACCCCATTTTTTTATGCTTGGTTTTGAGACAGTCTCACCAAATTATGCAGACTGCCTCTGGCCTTGAACTTATGATTCTCCTGACTCTGTCTCCCAAGCCAGTGGGATTATAGGCATGTGCCACCACCCCCAGCAGTATTGGAGAATTTTTTTTAAAACATGTTTTTCTAAAGGCTTGGTTTAAATCTAAACCAGTCCTTAAATTATTTAATGAAATGGAACTTATTTCTCCACATACCATATTATATGTAGTATAAATGCTTTAGAAATACAGCTATACCAATTCACCTAATGGATTTAAAAATTAAGAATCTGTTGCCTCAATTTAAACTACTAGGAAATAATTTTTTAAAATCTAGTTCAAGCTGGGCCCCAGTGGCTCATACCTATAATTCCAGCAACTCAGGAAGTACAAGCAGGAGGATAGCAGGTTTGAGGCCAGAGGCAGCCTGTGTAATTTAGGAAGATCCTCTTTCAAGATAAAAAAATAAAAAATGGGCTAGAGGTACAGTCCAATGGTAGAGCACTTGGAAAGCATATATGAGGCCCTGAGTTCAACTCCCAAGTACTAAAAAAAAAAAAATAATAAAATAAAATTAAAAAAAATAAGTCAGAGTCCTTTTCAAAACACCAAAACTGTCTGCCACATTGCAGATTAGCTTTGTTAGACCTGATAGTCCAATTATCATTATAGTTAAGAAAATTTGCAGTTGGAAAAACACCAACTTGTTCTGCAAATAAATGTATTTAAAAACTTCTTTTTGGAAATAAAATTTCTAAAATGATGCTCTGCTAATGGAATGCAAAATACTCACCTTACTTTCAAAAAGATGGTTATAGGCTGTAACCAAATGGTCCTTATTAGCTGTCTTGGCTACATTTTTAATGTTTCCTAATAATTTATGCTCTGCAAGAAACTATAAAGAGAAAAAAGCTAGTTAGTTAAAATAATTTCCCTCAGGAAGCATTTAAAATTAGAGAACGGAGCCTGGAGTGATGATGCATGCTTATAGTCCCAGCTACTCAGGATGCTGAGGTGGAAGGATTTTCTGAGCTCAGGAGTTCAAGGCTTAAGGACAGTCTGGACCACACAGCAAGACTCTCATCTCAAAAAAAAAAAAAAAAAGTACACACACACACAAAAGACCTTGTTATGTACCTATTGTTTGTGTGTGTGTCTGTGTATCTCTGTGCTATGTGTGGTACTTGGGGCTGAACCCAGGGCCTCATACATACTTTGCAAGTACTCTACAACTGAGCTGCACCTCCAGCTCCCTTTTTAATTTTTAAATCAGGAAAGGCTGCCTCTGGCCTCAAACTTGCTATTGTCCTGACTCTGCCTCCTGAGTTGCTGGGATTACAGGCATGCACTACCATGCCAAACTTGCTGTCATATTTGCAATAGTACTAATGAAGAAGAAATAAAAAAAAAAAGTCCACCTATAATTTATATCCTACTTTATTAAGAAATAAGATTTAAAAACATCAGGCATTTATAAGAATTGTTTAGGCTAGAACTGTGGTACTATGTATTGGAGACAAGGATTCATCCTAAACTTTATCCATCACGAACTCCACTAGGAGCAGCTGCTCATGGAAGGCTACTCTGCGCTGTCCTTGGGAGCCTCCAGCCAAGCTAGGCATGGCTGTCTTGACCTATCTATAATCCACAGTCCACTAAGAACAATATAGGCTGTGGAGTTACTGCATATTATCTGAGTTAAAATCTTAGCTGTTTAACCCCAGATAAGGGAATAAATTTTTCTAAAGATTCAGTTTTCGTATCTGTAGTAGAAGCTTCATAACAGCATCTATTGTCAAAACATTGCTATAAGGATGACATAGAATAATTGATTTAATGCATTTAATATAGTCTGTGACATAGTAAGGACTTAATATTAGCTACCATGATTGATAAAGTAATGTATCTACTAACTCAAGGTAACAGATTTTCTCTCAAATATAAGACTGTAAATTGAGAGATGGACACCAAAATACCACTGCTAATATCAAAGCACTCACCAAAGAAGGCCGAGGCAAGAGACTAGCTAGTTCAAAGCCAGCCTGGTCTACATGAAAATTGTGTACTATAAGGATTTCAATGACTTCATTTTCCTCTTATGTTATTCTGCTTCCTTTTCTGCCTTGGGTTCTTGCTGGATTCCTCACTATTTTACTTTCTAGAAGTTGTCCTTTAGCATCTTGTAACAGTTTTTCTAACACTATCACTACTGCATTTTTCCCCCTTTGCTTTTTCCCTACCTCTCTTGGAGAAATATTCTAAATGATAAAAGCTGACTGGGGAAAGGAGATAAAGTTGATGATACAGAAGTTATCAATTGCTTTAGTACTCTTGTGAGTTCTTTAGCAAGGCCTCCAGAAAAATATCTAAAAACATAAACATACCTTTGATCAATAAATTAATGATCATCAAATATTAGTTTATGTAAGTGAAGAGCACTAGAGAATATGGATTTAAATAATAAATGTTATAAAAATATCAATCCAATTCTCTTGAAAGTATCCCACTCTGGCCAGCTTAACATTAGATTCTATATTGACATGATTTGTTTCATAAGAATTTAATGAAAGAGGCTGGGCTTGGTGACACATGCCTGTAATTCCAGTGCCTCTGGAGATAGAGGCAGGAGGATCACAAGTTTGAGGTCAGAGGCAGCCTGCATAATATAGGGAGACCCTGTTTCAAGATAAGGCAGTAAAAAATGGGCTAAGGATGCAGTTCACTTGCAGGGCACTTGCAAACCATGCATGAAGCCCTGGGTCCAACTTCCCAGTACTACAATAGAAAAAAAGAAAGTTAATGAAATACAGTTTTGAGGCATTAACTGTTCAACATATGCTCACTCTACTGTTTGAATTGAAATATATATTGGCTTAAGAGAAAATAATTCCATTAAAATGGTATAAGATTCCTGATGTACCATCTTTCTTTTTCACCCATGTATCCCCAAACACTGGGCAGAGTTCTTGTTATATATGTTATATAAATATCTGCTGAATTAGATGCTGAGGCCAGGATAAATATGCATCTGTAAAGAAGTGGAAGTTGGGAGAGTTATTCTATGTTCCCTTGAAGACTCTCCTAAATGAAAATAAAGTACAATCCCTTCAAAAGAACCCAGTAACAGCCAGGAGTGGTGGCACCAGTTTGTAATCAATCCCAGGAAGCCAAGGCAGGAGGATGATGAGTTCCTGGCCAGCCTGGGATACATAGCCAACCTACTCTCAAAACAAAACAAGGACCCAGAAACAATTTTTCTAAATGCAGCAAAATTATGACTTTACAATATGTGAACGGTCACTGGAGAATATAAACATGACTTATAAAAATATTTTGACAGTTTAGAATTAGAGGGATATCTGATATTTTGATATTTTAGAATTTAAGAAACTGTACAGAAACCACATGCAGGCTGTAGCGTTTCAGGGGACGATGCTGTGTGCATAACAAAATGTACAGGAGTCCAGCAACTAAAAGAGGTTTGGATGATCTTCATTTCTGAAGGACAAAAAAGTCAGGTGTGACAAAAATAACTTGTGACTACGTGGGGGTGGTGGTTAAGATGGAGACTGTTGAAAAAATGCAGGGCGTACACCGTAATGAATGCCAAATAAATTTCTTAATCTCATTCTTTACAACAATGGCGGACCGCTGTAGAAGAAATGCACATGTAACTCCCCTAAGTATAAAACTGAAAAGGTCACTGAAAGGCCTAATTTTTTAAAAAAAGTTAATTTAAGCCACAAGATATGAGGTTTTGAAAATCATACGGAATAATGTACGGTACTTAGTAAATTAGCGAGAAAAGCAAGTTGCACAAACTGTTCCTACACATATTTTTACACCCCTCCGCATCTCCCCGGGAGCCAGCACTCAGTTCCGGGAGCTCATCCGTAATCCCATCCCGAGGCCCCTGCCTCAAGCCCTCGTTTCCCGGTTCCTTTTTTTACTGCCTCCACCCGGATCCATGGATTCCAACAGTGTTTTAATTCTGCGACTGCCTGCCGCGTGCCCCGAGAAATAAAGATGATTCCTTCCCCCTCCTCCCCCGGCACGGAAGCAGGGGCGGCTCAAGGGGCGGGCGCGCGGCTCCGCGGCACACTAGGGGCCGCTCCGGCCTTCCCCGCCACCAGCCACTGGAGGACGAGGGCGGGGGCACCGAGGAATACGGGATGTATGGGCATCGACGGGGGTGTGAAGCGTCCCTCAGCGGCACCAGCCCGGCCTCCCAGCTGCCTTCGGTACCGAATCTGAACCGTGATCCTGCAGAAACTTGATAATGTCCTTCTTGGGCAGTTGCTCGCTGCGCAGCTGCTCCACCGTCCACGCCCGCTGCGGAACAGCCGCCGCCATCTTCCCCCGCTACCGCTGCTTTACTGAGCCAGCCCGCCTCAGTTCAGCGCCGCCCCGCCCCTGGGGCGTGGCGTGAGCAGGGCACAGGGCTCGAGGGGCGGGGTCGCTGCGCAATCAACCTGGATTGGGGCCTGTCCTTGAGTGACGTCAAGGCTGTGCTATGAGGGCTTCTTTTTTGAGTGGGTGTAAAAAACCTGCGTAGGTGGCATCAGAAGACTTAGTGTCTGCTTTACTCATAGTTGGGCTACGTGAAAGGTGCCCGCTGATGGTGGTGATATTTACCATTCATTATTCAACAGCAACTTGGGAGGCGGAAGCAGGAGGATCAACAGCTTGAGGCCAGCGGCAGTTTGTGCAATTTGGCGAGACATTGACTAAAAATAAGATTAAATTAAAAAATGAGCTGGGGGTGCAGCTCAATAGTAGAGCATTGCAAAGTATTTGAGAGGCCCTGGATTCAACCTCCCAAATACTGGGAGGAAAAAAACAAACAAACAAAAATAAACCTGTATTTAGGATGCTGCTGTATGATGATGAGTGTCCCATTATAATGCTTACAGTAGCTACATGATGTGTTTGTAATTTTCCTTAATACACAAAGGATCTATGTAGATGACTCAAATCGTCAGGTTTAGTATGTAGAAGCCAGGAATTATATCCAAGTCTGAGGTAGAAAGCTCCAAATCTGTAATGTATTTAATGGTGCCAGGCATGGTGGCACGTGCCTATAATCCCAGCACTGAGACCGGTGAGACAGGAGGATTGCAAAATCAAGGCCATCCTGCACTATGGGAGAACTCTATTGCAAACCTGGGGGGCAGTGGGGCACAGGTCTGTAATCCCAGTGACTTGGGAGGCAGGGTCAAGAGGTTGATAGTTCCAGGCCAGAGGCAGCTTGGGTAATTTAGCAAACCCCTGTTTCAATATAAAATATAAAAATTTGCTGAAAGTGCAACCCAGTGGTAGAGCACTTGCAATGTGTGTGCAAGGCACTGGGTTTGACCCCCAAGTACCAAAACAAAGAATTTGAGACCAGGCTAGGCTATAAAACAACTGTCTCAAAACCAAACAACAAAGAAAACACAAAAAGAAAAAACAAAACAAACAAACAAAAAAACCTGATAGAACATCAAGACGTCTTTTGTTTTAATTTTATAACTAATAATAGGACCAGACCCCACTCACTTCCCTAATAAAAACATTAAAATAATAAATAGGTGGACACTCCTAACAGTGGGAAAGACTTGACTTATTTTTCTTAGTTTAGCTAGAGAAATAAGATGAAATATTTAATTTTATCGACACACGTTTGCTCTTCACTTCATCTTTAGGCTTAAATGCTAAATAAGGGTCACAAAATTATGAGTATTCTATTGTCCCGAGATCTCAAATTTATTGTCATTTTGTCATTGTAAGCGATATGATGCAGTGACGTTCAGATATCTTATCGCTGGATCAGAACTCAAATCTAGATTCTATTTAAAACAAAACAAGCCTAGTGCGGTGGTGCAAGCCTATCATTCCAGTGACTCAGGCGGTGGAGGCAGGAGGATCTGAAGTTCAAGGCCCCAGGCAGGCTGCGTAATTTAGGGATAACTTGACTCACAATAAAAAATAGACTGGGGGTGCAGCTTGGTGGTAGAACACTTGCAAAGTTTGGGCGAAGCCCTTGGTTCAACCATAAAGTACTACAATGAATGAATGAATACATAAATAAAACCAAAAAACTGCAAAGGGGACCTAGCTTAGAGCAGCTACTTAATAATACGCTTGCGTCTCCAGAAGGGCGGCGCAGGTTTCCGGGAAGCTAGCCAATCAGATTCCCAACGCAAACTCAGTGGCGCCATTTTCAACTGGATGAACGGACCGCGGTCCCACCCTGCCGTGCCACAGTTTTGTGCGAAGGAATCTGATGGGGATCCGAAGCGTAGCGGCTGAGCTACTGTGGCTGCCGGTTCCTGAGCGAAGCTTTTGGTGGTCGTCGGCCTAATGAGCGGACGGCAAAGAACGCTTTTCCAGACGTGGGGCTCTAGCGTTTCCCGGCCCACTGGGGCTCGGAGTTGCAGCTCCGGAACTGAGCGACCTCAGGGCCCAGGCAGCTCGGAGGGACATTTGCCTGCGGCGGCGGAAGCTCGGCCCGAGTCGGACGACGACGTGCTGCTGGTCGCAGTGTACGAAACCGAGCGGCAGCTGAGTGTGGAGAATGGCGGGTTCTGCACCTCCGCGGGCGCCTTGTGGATTTACCCCACCAATTGTCCGGTGCGAGACTACCAGCTGCACATCTCCCGGACCGCGCTGTTCTGCAACACACTCGTGTGTCTGCCTACCGGGCTGGGAAAGACCTTTATTGCCGCCGTGGTCATGTACAATTTCTATCGCTGGTTCCCTTCCGGCAAGGTGGTTTTCATGGCACCCACGAAACCCTTGGTGACACAGCAGATCGAGGCTTGCTACCAGGTGATGGGTATTCCGCAGACCCATATGGCCGAAATGACAGGTATCTTAGAAAGAATGGGTTAATTCTGAGAGGCGGAGGCAGGAGGATTGCAAGTTCGATACCAGAGGTAGTCTGCCTAATTTAGCGAGACCCTGTCTTAAAAAAGTAAAAAAAAAAAAAAAAAAAAAAAAAAAAAAAAAAAAAAAAAAAAAAAAAAAAAAAAAAAAAAAAAAAAAAAAAAAAAAAAAAAAAAAAAAAAAAAAGGCTGGGGGTGCAGCTCAGTGGTCCAGCACTTGCAGAGCATGCAAGCGCGAGGCCCTGGGTTCAACCCCCAGTACCACGAAAAAAAAAAAAAAAAGAATGGATTAAATCAAAATTATGAGCGCCCTACGTTTCCCAGGGGAAACATATTCTGGTAGAAATGGAGCTACAGGATTTCCTGAGCCAGGTGGAATAGTTCCCAAATGCAAATATCCTCATCTTACATTCTCTCCCATAAACAACATCTGTTTGTAGCAAGTCCAATACTGATGATGAAAATTGCTTTAATTTTCAGAGATGCCCTGTAGCTTGATAGAATATTTGAAGCCATTATGTGTGTGTAACCCCACGAGTAACTGAACGTGTTTCCTAGCATTCTTCCCAAGAAGGATTTTCTAGTTGAATTTACTTTTCTTCAAATATTATGTCCTTCTGTGGGAATTAGCTAAAAACAATCTATTTGTGGTCTTAGGTAAGGAGCCAGCTTTGGCATTTGGGCAACATTAGAGCTTTAAAATGTAACATTACGATGAATTGCCAAATAATTATCCACTTAAGGGGACTACCAAAGCATGAACACATTCTGGAAGTAGTCCAGACTATATTTTACAGATAACAGTATGAAGTTTAGAACATAGACTGTCGCTTTGATTTACAGGTTCTACTCAAGCTTACACCAGGAAAGAAATATGGTGCAGTAAAAGAGTCCTTTTTCTTACACCTCAGGTCATGGTAAATGACCTTACTAGAGGAGTTTGTCCTGCTGCTGATATAAAGTGTCTAGTTGTTGATGAAGCTCATAAGGCTGTTGGAAACTACGCTTATTGCCAGGTAGTAATTTTAATTTTGTTAAATGATATTTTATACTGGTACCATATGTTTTCATTTGTTTGTTTGTTTGTTTGTTTTGTGGTACTTGGAAGTGCTCTACCATTGGCATACACACATAGACCATTTTTTATTTTTTGAGTCAGGGTCTTGCTAAATTACTAAATCTGCCTCTGGCCTCAAACTCAGTATCACCCTGGTTCCCCCTCCTGAATCACTGGGATTATAGGTTTATGCCACCACACGTGGCCCATATTGCCAGATTTAATGGGCACTTTTAGTTCATTTTACCCCACTTCTCTGCAGAATTTAACATATTCACCACCCCCTACATCCCCACACACCCTACCCCACCCCCAGTACTGAGAGGTTGAACCCAGAACCTCACACATACTTTGCAGTGCTCTACCACTGAGCTGTACCTCCAGCCCCATTTTTATTTTTTTATCTTGAGACAGGGTCTCCCTAAGTTATGCAGGCTGCCTGTGGCCTGGAATTTGCAATCTTTCAGTGTCTGCCTCCCCAGTCACTGTTATTATAGTTGTGTGTCACCATGCCTGGTGTTTTTGTTTTTTGTTTTTTGCAGTAGAGATTTAACCCAGTGTCTTGCACATGTTAGGCAAGTGCTCCACCACTGAACCACACCCCTATCCCAATTGTTATTTTTTAGTTTTGAGGTGCACGCTGCCTCTGGCCTCAAACCTGTGATCCTCCTGCCTCAGCCTCCTGAGTAGCTGGCATTACAGACATGTGCCACTGCACCCGGCTATACCCAAATTGTTAAGGAGTATTTCGAGGGATAGTTAGTAGGGATGGACAATGTTGATGGTGTTATTATAAAAACCTTACATTTATTATCTCAGAACAGATGGTGATAGGAAATATTTTCCTTTATCCACACAAACCAGTGTTTCTGTCTATTTTGTTTGTTTGTTTTAACTTCAACAAAACCATTAGTGTCAGGTGTGGGTCATGATAGCCTGGTCATTGTTAGGGCAATGCTTTAAAGTATAATATAGGTGGAATTTGGGAACTAAGATAATCACAGGTTTGTAGTGGGTATATAGTACCATTCCTTGGTAGCTGGGTAAGATAATACTTAACCTGTCAGTGTCACAAAGATTAAATTACATAATGTATGCAACATACCTAACAATGCTTTCCACTTGAGTACTAAACTGATATAAAAGTTGGAAGCAGTGGAATGTTGTGGAAATTATTCCTCTCTTTCCACTAAATGGAAATGATCCGTTCTTGTATTTTACTCCTCCTCCTCCTCCTCATCCTTTTCTTCTTTTTTTGGAAGGGGATACTGGGGGGTTGAACTCAGGGTCTCATGCATGCTTTGTAAGCACTCTATCGACCTGCATGCCCGCCCACTTTTTACTTTTTATCTTGAGACAGGGTCTTGCTAAGGTATGTAGGCTGCCTCTGGCTTCAAACTTGAGATCCTCCTGCCTCTGCCTCCTGAGTCCCTGGGATTATAGGCATACACCACAGCCCCTGGCTCTGTTTCCTCCTTCTATTAAGGATACTTTGCCTCACGTAGTTTACTTAAGGACCAGGTCAAGAAGGTATTTGTATTTTATGCTTAATAGTTTGAATGCACTTTGTATGCCATAGGAAATGAAAGTGTCACACTCATTGTAAATGGTTAGCTGGGTGATGCTTAAGATTTAAAAGAGATTAGAGTGAAGAAGGAATCAGGGTATCTAATGAGGGATAGGAAGAATGTAGGGTGATTATCAAATTTCTGACTTAGAAAACATGAAGATGGGAGAATTCTGGAGGTGGAACAGGTGTGAGAAGGGTGGTGTCCTTTTAAATGTGTTGCCTTTCGAGGTTTTCACTAATGTAGCCCAGGCTAACCTCAAACTTGAAACCTCCTGCCTCATTGCTGGGATTATAGTAAATTTATGCCACCATACCCAGAAATAGATGTATTTTTCTGTTTATTTGTATCTTTCCATCAAATTAACAAATAGCATGTTGAGGCTTCTGCTTGAGATTTTTTAATATTGTTTTGTGGTACTGGGGGTTGAACCCAAGGTTTTACACATGCTTTGCAAGTGCTCTACTATTTCACTGCTCCTCCAGCCCATTTTTTATTTTTTATTTTGAACAGAATCTCACTAAGTTATGCAGGCTGCATCTGGTCTTGAATTTACGATCCCTCTGCCTTTGCCTTCTGAGTTGCTGGGATTATAGGCATGAGCCACCGTGCCTGGCCTGCTTGAGGTATTTTAAAATAAGAAACCTAACTATATGGAATTCATTTTGTAGCTCTACCACTGAGCTTTATCTCTAGTCCTTTTGAAAATTTCTTCTTTTCATTTTGAGACCTGGTCTTACTAAATTGTGCAAGCTGCCTCTGACCTCAAGTCTGTGATCCTCCTGCCTCACCCTCCTAAATTGTTGGGATTACAGGCATATGCCATAGCATCTGGCTGATCCGTTTTTTTTTTAACTGCGAGTCTTATCCTTTAATTGAGCACAATTAAACACACATTAACTTCATTAATAACCAAACAGTCAGCTGGATAAGGTAGTGCACACCTGTATTCCCAACAACTCAGAAAGCAGAGGCAGGAGGATCCCAAGGATGATGCCAGAGGCAAACTTGTGCAATTTAGTGAGACCCTATCTCAAAGCAAAGAACAAAAACCAGGTATGGTGGTTCACACCTATAATCCCAACAACTTGGGAGGTGGAGGCAGGAAGATTGCAGGTTTGAGGTCAGAGACAGCCTGCATAACTTAGCAAGACCCTATCCCAAGATAAAAAATAAAAAAAGAGGCTGAGAGTGCAGCCCAGTGGTAGAATGCTTGCAAAGTATGTGTGAGGCCCTGGGTTCAATTCCTAAGTGCTGCAAAAGTAAGTAAGTAAGTAAATAAATAAATAAATAAAATACAAAATAAAAAAGGGACTGGTGGTGCAGCTCAGTAGTAAAGTGTTTGGAAAGTATGCCCAAGGCCCTGAGGTCAACCTCTCAGTACCACAAAACAAAACAACAAACAAACAGAAAAATGCCAAACAGCCCTGAGAGTGTATATTACTTGAATTTGAATATTCCAGATGTGGGTTCCAACAGGCACACCAGTTCCATGAAGCAAGCAGTTTCCTGGGTTACAAGATGCTTAACAATCCCGTTGAAATGAAGTAATGTGGTAGCTCACTTTTCATATGTAAGTTTGGGTAGATATATTGGTATATGTAGCATAGAACAATAACATTATTTCATTTAAAACTGCCAGAACTGCCTCATAATCTGAAAGATCACTTTGAATTCTGGCTATCATACTAAAAAGATTTTTATAAGTACCAATTCAATAAGTGATGTGTTCATGTCCTCCTTGCTGTATCCCTGATTTTTTTTATCCTTCTATGACATCTAAAGATAACATTTCTAGCACTAAGACAAAATAGAAATTGTAATTAGGGATATTTTTTCCTGCATCAGTTTTTTTTTTTTTTTTTTTTTTTATGGTGCTGGTTAATGCACCTCAAAGCCTTGAGCATGCTAGGCAAGTGCTCTTCTGTGAAGCTACATCCCCAGCCCTTGTATCAAGTCTTGTTTTGCTTTTCAGTTTATTGAAACAGGGTCTCATTATGTAGCCCAAGGTGGCCTCATACTCATGATTCTCCTGCCTCAGCCTCCTAACTAGTGGGATTACAGGGATGTGCCACCATGTTTGGTTAAAATAATTCTGTTTAAATCTCTGTTATGGCTGGTCATGGTGGTGTACACTTGTAATCTCAGTGATTGAGGTAGAGGCAAGAGGATTGCTTGTAAAGCAGCATGAGACCCTAGGTTAAAGCCCCTAGTACCCCCTCAAAAAATCTCTTATATATAATGTTGTGTCCTCAAATACAATCTATATAATGTTTAAAGTACCATAAATATTTTTTGAGTATTAGTCAAGATTCATTGTGAGTCTCATTGAGGTAAAGATTCATTAGAAGTCTCATTAATTATAAATCTTTACTTTTGAGATGATATGACTAGTTCCATTCACTATTCCATCAATGTACCATTTAAAGATAATGATAATAGACTAGACATAATACCTTGTTTAGCAGAACCACTGTTATTTTTGTGTTGGACAAATGAAATTAAAGAACTTTATTATTATTTTTTAAAGGTTGTGAGGGAATTGATCAAATATACAAACCACTTCAGGATCTTGGCTCTAAGTGCTACACCGGGTAGTGACATAAAGGTAAGTAAAATGTTTTGCTATTTATTAACATTAAGAAAGTAAGAATTTTTTATGGGGCCAGATCAGTTTTCCATTGTGGTATTTACCTAGTTTGACTTTAGGACTACAACATTGCTTACAACATGACTACCTTTTCTTTTATGGCCTCGGGATTTTTTTTTTGGAAATTTTTAATGCACACCTTAATGTGATTCATTCTGACATGCTTTTCGTTGTGACTTTTCCATATATGCATTTTGTTGTACATTACACAGATAAGTTCCCCCTTAACCTCTTGTGCACTTCCTCCCCGCCCCCGTCCCACCCGCCAACCAAAGACTTCTCTTCCATGTGCTTGTGTTTTTATGGTAATATTTTTCTATATATCCTTGGGTTTCAATTATGTTTAAGCTCAAAACTTTTTCTGTAGTGAACTTTCTTTACATTGTGAGTACTATTACATGAATTTTCTAGCCCATCTATATTAATACCAGTCTTTGGTATTATTGGTGTTATTATAATTATTTCCAGGACTATTAAAGTTGGGCTGTTCACCCTGAGGTCACTCCCTCCCCCATTCCTTATTCCTCCTTATTCCTCCTCTCCCCCCGTCCTTTCCCAGGATTTCCTCCTTTTGCTAGATCTCTCCCTCCTTCTTTTGCGTTCCCCAAATTGTCCCTTCTCCACTAGGTCTACTTTAGCTTTTTTTTTGATTATTTTTTTTCTTATATTCTGACCTCCGCATAGGATTTTTTTCCTTCTTAAAATTTTGACTCAGCTCCCACGTATGTGTGAGAACATGTGGTATTTCTCTTTCTGAGCTTGTGTTCATTCACTTAAAATAATTTTCTCCAATTCCATCCATTTTGCAGAAAATGGCATTATTTCTTTTTTTTCTTTTTTGATTACTGAGTCATATTCCATTGTGTATATATACCATAGTATTTTTTATCCATTCTTCTGTTGATGGGCACTTTGGTTGGTTCCATATCCTTGCTATTGTGAAAAGTGCAGTATTGAACATGGAGATACGGATGTCTCTGTGGTATGATGACACATCTCCCTTTGGGTAAATTCCCAATAGTGTTATAGCTGGGTCATATGGTAGATCTATTTTCAGTTTTTTAAGATACCTCCATATTGATTTCCAAAGTGGTTGGACTAATTTACAGCTCCATCAGCAGTGTAAGAGTGTTCCCTTTTTTCCGCAACCTGGCCAGCATTTGTTATTTGTTTTATTGATCTTGGCCATTCTTACTGTAGTAAGGTGGAATCTCAGAGTTGTTTTAATTTGCATTTCCCTAATAGCTAGGGATATTGAGCATATTTTCATGTGTTTCATGGCTTTACAGGCCTCTTCATTTGGGATCTGTCTGTTCAGTTCCTTTGCCCATTTGTGTATTGGGTTATTTGTTCTCTTGGGTATTTTTTTTTCTTAAGTTCTTTATAAATTCCGGTAATTAGACCTTTGTCAGATGTATAGGATGTGAAAATTTTTTTGCATTCAGTGGGGATTTCCTTGACTGTGTTAATTGTTTCTTTTGCTGTACAGAGGCTTTTTAATTTCATGTAATCCCACTTATCTATTCTTCTTGCAATTTCTTGAGCAATTGGAGTCCTATTAAGAAAATACTTTCCTATGCCTATATGTTGGAGCATATCCTATCTTCTATTAGTTTTAAAGTTTCTGGTTTTATGTTGAGGTCTTTTATCCATTTTGAGTTAACTCTCGTGCATATTGAGAGATGCAGGTTGGTTTTCATTTTTCTGCAAGCAGATGTCCATATTTCCCAGCACCATTTACTGAAAAGGCTATCCTTTTTCCAGTTTACTCCTTTGTCAAAAAGTAGGTGGCTATAGGTGTGTTGAGGTATTTCTGTATCTTCTATTCTGTTCCATGTGTCTTCAGGCCTATTTTTGTGCCAGTACCAAGCTGTTTTTGCCACCACTGCCCTGTAGAATAGCTTTACGTCGGGGATTGTGATTCCACCTGCACTAGTTTTGCAGTTTAAGAGTGTTTTGGCTATACGTCTTTTGTGATTCCATATGAATTTTTGTATCTTTTTTTCTGTTTCTGTAAAGTCAGTCAATGGAATTTTAATGAGGATTGCATTAAATCTATAAATTGCTTTTAGTAGGATAGCCATTTTTACTATATTGATTCTCCCTATCCAGGAGCAGGGAAAATCCTTCCATTTTTAGTGTGCTCTGCTATTTCTTTCTTTAATGTTTTGAAATTTTCCTTGCAGAGATCTGACGGGTCTTTGGTTAGATTGATTCCAAGGTACTTCATTTTCTGGTGGGCTATCATGAAAGGTATTGTTTCTGTAATTTCCTTCTCTTCCTGGTTACAGTTGGTGTAAAGAAAAGCTATTGATTTTTGTGTGTTGATTTTACATCCTGCCACTTTGCTGAAGTTGTTGATTAGATCTAAAAGTTTTCTGGATGAGGTTTTGGGGTCTTTTAGGTATAGAATCATGTCATCTGCAAATAAGGATAGTTTGACTAATTTACAGCTCCATTGCCAATCTATATCGTTTTGATTTCTTTCTCGTCTGACTGCCCTGGTGAGGACTTCAATTACTATATTAAATAGAATAGGAGAGAGTGGACATCCTTGCCTTGTTCCAGATCTAAGAGGAAATGGTTTCAGTTATCTCCATTTAGTATATTGTTGGTTGTAGGTCTATCATAGATCACTTTTATGATGTCAAGGTATTTGCCTGTTACACCTATCTTCGCCAGGGCTTTTAACACGAACAGGTATTGCACTTTGTCAAAGGCCTTTACAGCATCAATTGAGATGATCATGTGATTTTTGTTTGCCAGTTTTTTGATATGTTGGATGACATTAATTGATTTCTGCCTGTTGAACCAGCCTTGCATCTGTGGAATAAGTCCCACTTGGTCATGGTGAATAATCTTTTTAATATGTTGCTGGATTTGGTTTGCCAGGATTTTGTTAAGGATTTTTGCATCTTTATTCATAAGGGAGATGGGTCTATACTTCTCTGTCTTAGATGAATCTTTTCCTGGTTTAGGTATCAGGGTGATGGTAGATTCATAGAATGAATTTGGGAGTGTTCCCTCCTTTTCTACTTTTTGGCATAATTTGAGGAAGACAGGTATTACATCTTCTTTGAAAGTTTTGTAAAATTCTCCTGTGAACCCATCAGGACCTGGGCTGTTCTTTGTTGGGAGACTTTTTATTACGTTTTCTATTTCAGTATGTGTAATGGGCTTGTTTAAGTCACTATGTCTTCTGGGGTTAGCTTTGGTAATTCATAGGTGTTAATAAATTTGTCCATTTCTTCTGTATTTTCATATGCTTGTGAACACAATCTTTCATAGTAACCCCTGACGATTTTGTGTATTTCAGTGTAGTTAGTGGTTATGGACCCATTTTCCTTCCTAATCCTATGTTAGCTTTTTCCTTTTTCTTTTTGATGAGATTGGCCTGAGGAGTGTCTGTTTTATTGATCTTTTCAAAGAACCAGCTCTTAGTCTTATTAATTTTTTGAATTATCTTTTAGATTCTAATTATTTCCCCCTTTATTTTTGTAATTTCTTTTTGGATGCTCCTTTTACGATTGATTTGTTGGATTTCTGGTGTCTTAAGGTGCATCATTAGGTCATTTATTTGGCTCTTCTCTACATTATTGATGAAGGCAGTTAATGCTATAAACTTCCCTCTTACAACTGCCTTTGCGGTATCCGATAGTTTTGGTAGGACATGTTTTCATCATCATTTGATTGCAGGGATTTTTAAAATTCCATTTTGATTTCATCAGCAACCCATTGGTCGTTCAGCAATGTATTATTTAGTCTCCATGAGTTTGTAAAATTTCTGGAATTATTCTTGCTCTTGAGCTCCAATTTTATTCCATTGTGATCTGATAAGGAAGAGGATAATTTCTACTTCTTTGTATTTGTTGAAGGAATTCTTATGGACTAGCATATGATCTATCTTAGAAAATGTTCCATGTCAAGCTGAGAAGAATGTGTATTCCTCATAGTGTGGATGAAATATTCTGTATATATCTGTGAGATCCAATTGGTTTAGGGTGGAGATTGTTGTTGTTGTTGTTGTTAGGTGCCGTCGAGTCGGTATCCGACTCATAGCGACCCTCATAGGGTTTTCAATGGCTGACTGTTTCGGGATTGCCTTGGGAGTGGATTGCCAGGCCCTTCTCCCATTTTTACAGTGCTGGGAATTGAACTCGGGGCCTCAGAGACTGCAGCGCAGCGCTCTACCCACTGAGCTAAATCCCAGCCCAGGGTGGAGATTACATTCGACATTTCTCTGTTGATTTTCTGATTTGATGACCTGTCTCTTGACAAAAGTGGGGTATTGAAGTCTCCCATTATTATTGTGTCTTGTCCAATAAAGTTCTTTTTGTTTCGTGAAGTGTCTTATAAAGCTAGGTGCCTCAGTGTTTGGGGTGTAAATATTTAGGAGCGTTATTTGTTTGTGATTGATTGTTCCTTTTACTAAAATGTAGTGTCCTTCTTTATCTCTTCTTATTAGTTTTGGATTAAAAGTTAATCTATCTGATATTACAATTGCAACACTTGCTTTTTTTGTTTCCCTCCTGCTTGGTATGTTATCTTCTCACCCTTAAATCTCAGTCTATTGCAGTCTTTGTGAGTTTGTTGGGTTTCTTGAATACTACATATTGAAAGTTTGTTTTTTCATCCAATTAGCCAGTCTCTGTCTCTTAATTGGTGAGTTAAGACCATTTACATTAATAGTGATTATTGAGTAGTATCTATTGTTATGCATCTCCCTCTCCTATCTTTCCCACCTTCCCTCTCTTACTCTCTTTTTTCTTTTGAGATAGGATCTTGCTCTATTGCCCAGGCTGGCCTTGAACTTCTGGGCTCAGGTTTTCCTCCCACCTCAGCCTCACATTTAGCTGAGATTACAGGCATCATGTGCCACCACAACTGGCCAAATTAGTAGTTTTCTACCTTTAGTGTGCATAAGAATCACCTAAATCTGTTTCTTAAAAGTACCAATTTTTATAAGCCAGGTGTGGTGGCCCATGCCTGTAATCCCAGCAGTTTGGGAGGTGGAGGCAAGAGGATGGCAAATTCGAGACCAGAGGCAGTCTGCGAAACTTAGCGATTCCATGTCTCAAAAAGTAAAAAAAAAAAAAAAAAAAAAAATTGGCTGAGGGTGCAGCTCAATGGTTCAGCACTTGCAAAGCATGCAAGTGTGAGGCCGTGGGTTCAACCCCCAGTACCACAAAAAAAAAAAAAAAAGTACCAATATTTTAAAATTGTTTAAGTATTTTTTTGTGTGGCTGCTTTCAGTTCTTTTTAAGTTTCACTTTGAAATAATGGTAAACATCCAGAAAATTTCCAAAAATTTAAGTCTCTGTCCTTTACTTAGTTTCCTCTACTGATATCATTTGTATGACATTAAAATTATCAAACCCATACAGTTGACATTTATATACTAATACCTAATCTGCAGATTTTATTTGAATTTTACCATTTTCTCCAACAATGTGTCTTTTGGACCCATGGTACAGTCTTGGATCTCACATTACATTTATTTATCATGTCTCCTTACTCCTTTCCAATCTATTGACAATTTCTCAGTCTTTTCTTGTCTTCTGTGACTACAGTGCTTTTTTGTAGAATATTATTCAGTTTCGGTTAGTTTGATATTTTCTGCACTGGAGTGAAGTTGTGCATATTTGCAAGAATATCCCAGAAGTGAAAATGTACCTTTCTCAACACGTCAGTTCAGAGCCTATATGATGTTCATTTGTGCTATTTACTAATGCTGTTAATCCTGACATAGTTACAATGACGTGTTTTGGGTTTTTCCATTGTAAAATTATTTTTTGTCTTTGTAATTAATAAGTGTCTTATGAGAGAGATATTTGAGATAATATAAATATCTTATTTTACATAGGTTCTAGCTGCCAGCGGTTATTTCTATGATTGCTTCATCATTATTTCTTCATTTCTTTTAACTTTTTTTGCTAGACAAGGTCTCCCTGTGTAGCCCAGGTTGGACTCAAACTCAAGATCCTCCTGATGTAGCCTCCCAAGTACTGAGATTACAGGAGAGCACCCAGCTTCTTTTACGTTAATTTGAATTGTTCTGTAATAAAGAGCTATGTTTTCTCTCCCATTTTTTTATTTATTCCATTCTTTATTAGTATCCATCTGAACTAACAAATACTTATTGTTTTCTATAGACTACAATCCAGTGCTATTTTTTCAACTTTATTATTAACACTGTTTCCACTATAGCCATTGTGAGTTTCTTCAAGATGGGAGATTTGCCAGGCATGATGGTGCATATTTGTAATCCCAGCCCTCTGGAGGCTGAGGCAGGACAATTGAATGAGTTTTGAGGCCAACCTGGTCTGCATAGCGAGTTCCAGTCCAGCTTGAGCTATACAGTGAGACCCTGTCTAAAAAACAAATAAACAAACGATAGGAGTGTCTTCAGGATGGCTCCTGTGAGCTGGATACTGTGGCACATGCCAATACTCCCAAATATTCAGGAGGATGAGGCAGGGAGATTGCAGGTTCAAAGGTCAAGTCCACCCTGGGCAATTTAGCAAAAACCTGTCTTAAAAAAATTAATATAAACCTAGGGGTAGGGATGTAGCTCAGTGGTAGAATGCTTGCTTGGCTTATGCAAGGCATTTCTCCTGGGTTCAAATCCCCAGTGCCTGGGGGTGGGGAAGAGATAAGATAGCTTCCTTTATTGGATAATGGCAAAGTGCAGTTTGGTTTTTTTCCCCCATTGGTGCTGCGGATTGAACCAGGGCTTTTGGCTTGCTAAACTTGCACACTTCCGCTTGAGCTACCCCCAGCCCCCAAAATACAAATTTTGAGCCTTATTCCATAACATGTTGATTTTAATAGCTCCAAAGGATTTTCTGTATTGAATAGGGATTTTATTGGATAGTTTCTAAGATATTTTTACTTCTGCCAAGCTGCAAGATTTTTTTCTCTGTTCATAATCTTGATGATTTTTAGAAATGTCTATATCATCTCTGAGGTTTCCCTTCTTATCCTTCTTTAATTAAGCATACTTAATTATAATCTTTGCTTAAATGGCATCCCCTACAAAAAGATCCACTTTAAATTATCAAAAGTCAGCTTTTCATGTCTTGTTATTTTTTCTTAACATTTATCATAGTCTATCATTCTTTTGCTTAATTGTTATCTTCCTGCCTCTATAAAATATGAACTACATGAATGCAGTGGTTATGTCTCTCTTGGTCATAGACCTATTGTTAACTTCTTGCCTGGTCTGTGGGATTTACTCATATTTGTTGAATGAATAAATCATTAAAAATATTAAAGTGATAACATTATGAAATGGTCATAAATATACTGTAGATTTTGGTGGTGCACACTTGTAATCCCAGTGACTTGGAGGCAGAGGCAGGAGGATTGCAAGTTCGAGATCAGAGGTACTCTGCATAATTTAGCAAGACTGTGTCTCAAAAAAGTAAAAAAATGGGCTGAGGGTGCAGCCCAGTGGTCCAGCACTTGCAAAGCAAGCAAGCATGAGGCCCTGGGTTCAACCCCCAGTACCACGCAAAAAAAAGGGGGGCAGGGGTCCTGTAGATTTTGAAGTCTGTAGACCCTTAGAATTTTAGCATACTATATTAGCCACTGTGCCAGATGTTGGGGTGATTAAGATGTGATTCTTATTTCATGTCATATGAGTTTCACCTCAACTTAAAAACTAACTTTGAACATGGAAGTAGCATCTGCTGAAGCCTGTCCTGCCCCTGGAACCAGCAGCTATGCTTCTATGAAGATTCTCATCATGAAGCATGTTGGGAGACACTGGGAAACCCCGAGAAAACACTGGCAGGGCTACTCAGTGTAGGTGCCCTGATCAGAAACTCCCCAGGTGCTATTGATAGACAAATGAGTGCGTAGTCTACTTAAGACTCACAGGATTAGCAATAAAGAAGAGCAAACTTTAGATGCTCAACCACATGGAAGAATCTCACAGATGCTACATGAGTATAAAAGAGAGATACAAAAGCACACATGGTCTTCAGTGCCTGCGGATAAAGAAACGGGCTCAGCAAGGTGAAGACTTTTGCTCAGGTCAAGCGAGGAGCTACATGGCAGGCTGTGGTTTGAATACAGTGCTGCCTGCTTTCAAAATCTGTGTCCTTAGGCACTATGAGGACTTAAACAAAGACTTATGATGGTCTCCAAATGGGACTTGGACTCTCGGCCCTTCTAAAGCCAAGTTCTTGCTTTTGGTCTGCCCTCTGAGTGAAGTGTGGAATATGCTTGGCTCACAGTGAGCTTCCATCTACATTGGTTACAATTTTCATGCTTGTCTAGCAAGAGGTGTGGGATAAAGGAAAGTCCAGCCCTATAAGAAAGCAGGCTCACAATCACATGATGGATTCCACAGCACATAGTGGGACTAGGACAGAGACCCACAGCTTGGGAGCCAACAGGCCAAGACCTGGTGGTATAGAAGGAGCTGGAATGTATGCTTAGAGAGCCCTAAAGGAAGCTATTGGGGGTCAGGACTAGTGTGTTTGTAAGCTACTGTGCTATGAAGTGTGCATTAAAAATATGGCCAGATTAATCAGAGATCCAAGGAAAGGAACCAGGGACAATGCTTATCCTCCACAGGCCCAAATGTCCATCACAATTTCAGAAATGAAAACTGGGAATGCTTTCATTACCCTCCTGAGAGAAACAAGAATGCATTACACAGTGTCTTCTCCCATGGCCGATTTCTCATGCTGACGCCAGCAGCCCCAGGCTGACAGAGTGGAAATGGCCTCAATTTTATCTTCCCCAAAGTGTATGTTTTTTTTTTTTTTTTTTTCTTTTTCTTTTTCTTTTTCTTTTTGCAGTACTGGGGGTTGAACCCAGGGCTTTGCACTTGCATGCTTTGCTAGTGCTGTACAACTGAGCTGGCCCCTCCAGCCCTTTTTTTTTTTTTTTTTTTTTTAACTTTTTGAGACAGGGTCTCGCTAAATTACACAGACAGCCTCTGGTCTCGAACTTGCAGTCCTCTTGCCTCCGCCTCCTGAACTGCTGGGGTTACAGGCATGTGCCCCCTCGCCCGGCACCCAAAATGTATGTTCTACAAATGGGAAAGCTGAGGCTGAGAGGGGGAAATGGAGTTGCCAAAGGTCAAAGGGTGAGAGGTAGAAGCAGAATAAGAATTCACATCCAAGTTTCTGGAGTTCCAGGCAATGCTCTTGCTTGACATTCCTTCTCATGGCTAAATTATTCATGTGTAATCTAGGGGGTCTTTGATTCACTCATTTGTGCTACAAATATTTGCTGAGCACTACTATATATTAGGCTTCAGGCCAGCAACAAAGAGGGCAAGTGAAAAAGCCTAGCTCCTTCCCTCCCTTGGAGAGCTTAGAGTTCAAAATGATGGAGAGTCTAGAACTGGCACCCTGGACACTCCAGTTAACTCATTCTCAGCCTTGGAAATTCAGTCACTTCTGCATTTAATAGATATTAACGGTGCTCTTCATGCCTCCCAGGCAGTCTGAAGATTGGAAAATATGAACATGAAGGAAGGTCCTAGAAAATCCAGTACATACACCAATGCATATAAGATAATTGCAGATTGAATAAAATGAGTGATGACATTAAGATAGAGATCATGATGTGGACTCTAGGGAGATTAACAAGGGCTTCTTGGGAGACGTGGCCCTCAGTGTGGGTCTTGAGACCATGAAGCTTTGGGTAGGAGGCAATGAGGAGAAATTATTGTAAGTGGGAGAAGTCATGAGTAAAGGGACAATATGGGACTGTGGACACTGTTTAAGAAATAGCAAATGGCAGGCACAGTAATGCACACCTGTAATCCCAGTGATGAGGGAGGCAAAGGCAGGAGGATCACAAGTTTGAGGCCACAGGCAGCCTGTGTAAATTAGCAAGACCCTGTCTCAGTATAAAAAATAAAAAAGTACCAAGGATGAACCTCAGTGGTAGAGCACTTTCAAACTATATGCAAGATCCTGGGATTAAACCCTCAGTACTAGGAAAAGAACAAGAAAGAAAGAAAAGAAAAGGAAATGAAGGAAAGGAAGAAAAAAAGGCAATGAAAGGGAAAGAAAGAAAGGCAAAAGGAAAAAAGAAAAGAAATAGCAAATGGTAAGCTGAGTATGATGGCACACACCTGAAATCCCCTCACTTGGGAGGCTGAAGCATGATGATCATGCGTTGAGACCGCCCTATGGAGTGAGACATTGTCTCATAAAAGTAAGTAAAAATTTTAAAAAACACAGCAAATGGCCTCACTGGTTGGAACAATAAAGAAAAGCTGGAATAGTAGCTCAGGATTGTGTCACTTTTAAGATCAAATCCAAATAAGTAGATTATTGTTCATTCTGTGTTGAAGAACATAGTTGGAAATTTGGAATCCTTGTTCCTGCCCTAGAAAAGTTCAAAGGCATGTAACCAGCCTAGTGGTTCCTAAAGGGTAAAACACAGAACTTCCATGGGACTCACCAATTCTACTCTTATTTCAAAAGCAATGAAAACATGTGTCCACCCAAAAACGTGTACATGAGTGTTCATAGCAGCATTACTTGTAATAACCCAAAAATCGAAACAATCCAGAAGTCCATCATGAGATGAATGAATGCATGAAATGTGCTTTATCAGCAGGATGGAATATTAAATGTACGATAAACAAAGTATGACCTTGAGTATATCACACCTGAGTTCAGAGACCACCTCAATAACAGGATTGATGCGGTACACACTGATGATCAAAGACCAGCCAAGTTGTGGCATGGTATCAAAGACATCATTCATGAGGAAAGCAAACGGTTATTAAAAAGACTGAAAGAAAAAGAAAAGACCAAATTACACATTAGAAGAGACTCTGAAACTTTCCCTACAACAGCGGGTTGTTGTTGTTGTTGTTGTTAGGTGCCGTCGAGTTGGTATCCGACTCATAGCGACCCTCATAGGGTTTTCAATGGCTGACTGTTTCGGGATTGCCTTGGGAGTGGATTGCCAGGTCCTTCTCCCATTTTTTCGGTGCTGGGAATTGAACTTGGGTCCTCAGAGACTGCAGCGCAGTGCTCTACCCCCTGAGCTACAACATCGGGTAGCTAAAGTAAAAGGAAGACATGACAAAGGGCAGCTCGAGAAGACAAAGTCGAATATTATGATATGTGCAAAGACCTGGAAACAGAAAATCAAAAGAGAAGAACATGCTCTGTTTTTCTAAAGATTTGGTATGAGTTGGACAGGACTCAGTGGCACCTAACACCACCAACAACAACAACATCAAAAACAACAAGGAATTGAAGAAAAAATTCAAGCCTCTAGTCACAATAGTGAAGGATTCTACAGGGAAAATATTAAATGACACAGGAAACATCAAAAGAAGATGGAGGTAATACAGTGAGTTATTACACAAAAAATAATTGTTGGATGACCTACCATTTCAAGAGGTTGCTTATGATCAGGAACCAATGGTACTTAAGGAAGAAGTGGAAGCTGCCTTGAGGGAATTGCTGAAACATAAGGATCCAGGAATTGATGGAATACCAATAAAGATGTTTCCAATAAACAGGTGAAGCACTGGAGGTGCTAACTTATTTGTGCCAAGAGATTTAGAAAACAGCTACCTGACCACTTAACTGGAAAAGATCCATATTTGTGCCTATTCCCAAGAAAGGGGATCCAACCAAATGTGGAAATTATTGAATGATATCTTTAATATCACACAAGCAAAACTTTGCTAAAGAGCATTCAAAAGTGACTATAGCAGTATATAGACAGGGAATTGCCAGAAAATCAAGTGGGATTCAGAAGAGGGTGTGGAACCAGGGACACCATTCCTGATGTCAGATGGACATTAGTGAAAAGCAGAACATACCAGAAAAGTGTCTATGTTTTATCAATTATGCAAACGCATTTGACTATGGATCATCACAAATTATGCATAACATTGTGAAGAATGGGAATACCAGAGCATTTAATTGTACTCATGAGGAATCTGTACATGGACCAAGGGACAGATGTTCAAACAGAACAAGGAAACACTGCATGGTTTAAAGTCAAGAAAGGTGTGCATCAAGGTTGTATCCTTTCACCATACCTCTTCAGTTTCTATGCAGATTCAATAATCCAAGAAGCTGAACTTTATGAAAAAGAACACATCATGATTGGAGGAAGACGCATTAACAACCTGTGTTATGCAGATGACACAACTCTGCTTGCTGGAAGTGAAGAGGATTTGAAACATTTACTGAGGAAGATAAAAGGACACAGCCTTGAGTATGGCTTGTGCCCCAACATCAACAGAACAAAAATCCTTACAACTGGATCAGTAAGCAAGTTCGTGATAAATGGAGAAAAGATTGAGGTTGTAGAAGATTTTGCTTTATGCGGTTCTACAATCAACACCCATGTAGCAGCAGCTAAGGAACCAGAAGATGCATTGCATTGGGAAAATCTGTTGCAAAAGGCCTCTTTAGAATGTTGGAAAGTAATCACATTGAAGATGAAGACGCGCCTGACTCATGCCATGGTATTTTCAGTCGAATCATACAGTTGTGAAAGCTGGACATTGAATAAATGAGATAGGAAAAGAATAAAGCTTTAGAATTATGGTGCTAAAGACGAATATTGAGTATATTGTGGACTGCCAATAGAACCAACTGATCTCTCCCAGAAGAAGTGCAACCAGAGTGTTGCTTGGAAGCAAGGATGGCTATACTGAGTTTTATGTATTTTGGACATGTTGTCTAGTGGGACCAGTCCCTAGAGAAAGACATCATGTTATGGACAGTAGCAGGCCAATGAAAAGAAGGAAGACACTCAACTAGGTGGACTGACACAGTGACTGCAGCAGTGGTCTTAAACATATAAAAGATTGTATGCCTGGCACAGAATCAGAGTTTTGTTCTGTTTTACATGAGTTGGACCTGACTGGAGGGTACCTAACAACAACAGCAACAATAAAAATGAATGAGACACTGATCCATACTACAATATGAATGCACTTTGAAGACATTATGCTCAGTGAAGGAAGCCAGGTCCCAAAAGTCATATATTGCATGACTGCATTTTGTATGACATGTCCTAATTAAGCAAATAATAAATAGGAAGTCTCCCTACAGAAAAAAAGAAATTAATAATAATACAGTTTTTACCTTGGAGGGATTTTGACTTATTATAAACCCTGAAGCTTTCTAGTTTCTTTTAGGAAGGTCTGAAGTTCAAGATTACACCCTTTGTTTTGTTTGCTTTTGTGGGTTTTGTTTGTTGTTTGTTCACAGTACTGGAGTGTTGAACCCAGGGACTTGAACATGCTAGGCAATTGCTCCTCCACTAAGGAACACCCCCAGCCCCATTTAAAAAATTTTTTTTATATTGAGACAAGTCTTGCTATGTTGCACAGGCTGCCTCTGGCCTCAAACTTGAGATCCATTTGCTTCCTCCCCGCAAGTAGCTAGGATTACAGGTGTGTGCCATGGTGCCTGGCTGTTTTTATTTGTTTTTTGAGACATAGCCTCAAGATGCTTCTATTCAACTTCCCAAATGCTTGATTTATAGGTGCCACCATACCCAGCTATATGTTGATGTGAATGGAAAGTATCCTGCTAATTTATTAATAATTCACTTAGTACAGGCCTTTAATCTCTAAGTGAGCCAGTTTGTAAAGTATTCCTGAGGCACTTTGATGTCATTTAATGGTAATAAGACTTCTCTTTGTTTTATCTCACAAAAATAAATAGAACAAAGTATTTGCCAGAGAATCAGGAAACCTGGGTTCTATTTCTGGTTCTGAAATTGACTGATATACAATGTTTTGGGGATTTATTTCTTAGAGGCTTAGCTTAAAAGGCTGTGGGGCGGGGCCCATCTTGGCTGGGAACTTGTGTAGCCCTGGCTGGTTATTTTATTTCTCTTAATACTTAAACTAAAAAGATTTTATATGTTATATAATTTGTACTCATACTTAATTGATTTTGCATAGGCTGTGCAACAGGTTATTACTAATCTACTAATTGGGCAGATAGAGCTTCGTTCTGAAGATTCTCCAGATATTCTACCATATTCTCATGAAAGACGAGTTGAAAAGCTTGTTGTTCCCCTGGGTGAGGAACTCACAGCCATCCAAACGACGTATATACAGGTAAGCCTTTTTTATCAAAACTCAAGGTTTTGATAATTGAACTGGTAATGTAATTATTTCAGTTAAGAGAATTTAGCAATGAGAATATACAGTGTCTCATTTTATGTTAACATATTGATAGTTGAGTGTGATGGCACACACCTGTAATCACCGCGACTTCGGAAGTGGAGACAGAAAGATGGCAAATTTGAGACCAGAGGCAGCCTGTATAATGTAAACCCTGACTCAAAAAAGTTAATAAAAAATGGGCTGGTATGCAGCTCATTAGTACAGCGCTTGCAAAGTATGCATGAGGCCCTACTGGAAAAAAATATGATTAAATAAAAATGTTGAAAAATTCTTTGAAATTAAAATTTTGAGATTGAGCATATTTTATATGTGCCAATAAACTATTATTTAAAGTGGAAATATAGAAAATGGACCATATCTAAAGAAAATAACAGTCTTATATGATTTTGTATTTTAAGAGACCTTTTTAACTATAATAGGAAACACAAACACACTCGTATATAGACAACAGTATGTACAAAACATAAGTTCTGTGAAGTTTCACAAAGTAAACCTACCCATAATGTACATTCAATCAGAAATTTCTTTGTAATGAAATATATTTTCAATATTTTTCTTCCTGATTCCTTGTATGGCATTGTTTCTCAAATGGAAGTGATTTTGTCGACATGGTGACATCTGGCATTATCTTAACACATTTTTGGTGGATGTATCTGGGTGCATGGGGGAAGGGGGAGAAAAAAGATTTAATGTAGAGTAGCTACTGGCATCTAGTATACTGAGTCCAGGAAGCTACTAAACACCCTACAATGGACAGAACAGCCACCTCACAATAAAGAATTCTATGGCCCAAGTTTTCATATTGTAGCTGTTGAGAAACTGCTTACTTTTCATTTTCAGTGGGAGATATATGTGGTCACTCATTATACCTTATAATTAGTCTCATGGTGATAAACATGTTTTCAAATCTTTATTACCATGGATTATAGATGGTTGCAGGGTTTTTGTTGTTGTTGTTTGTTTGTTTGTTTGTTTTGCCACTTGTCTCATTGAAAGATGGAATACATTTTTCCCTATTCTCAAATCTGGGCTGACCCTGTGCCTGACCCCAAGTTAGCCATAACAAACCTCAAGTTAGCCTTGTGGAGGACAAAGGAGCCACCAATAGTTAGAGAGAATCAAAGGTGCAGATAAATGGCCCCAGTCAAGGTATTTCATGTAGCTACCAGTCATCTGAGACTCCAGTCATCAAGAAGCAGAGACATGGTTTCTCTATAGTGATTTAATTGAATTCTCTTTTGTTTTTAGCATTTTATTTTATGGTAATTTAAACCTTTCAATAAATTGGCAAAAATAGAGACTTCCAGTGGGGAGATACTTTGAGAATATGCAAAGATCTTGTTTGTAATCATATTTTGCTCACTAGTTTTAACATGCAGTGATGATTCTTTTTTTTTTTTATACTGGGATTGAACCCAGGGCCTTGCACCTACATGCTTTGCAAGTGCTGGACCACTGAGGTGCACCCCCAGCCCATTTTTTTTTTTTTTTTACTTTTTAAGACAGGGTCTCGCTACGTTACACAGACTGCCTCTGGTCTTGAACTTGCGATCCTCCTGCCTCCGCCTCCCCAGCCGCTGGGATTTATAGGCGTGCACCACCGCTCCCAGCGCTACAGTGATGATTCTTTTGCTTGTTTTGTCTTGCTTTGTTTTTTGTGACAGAGTCTCATCGTTATAGCCTAACTCATGATCCTCCTACCTCACCCTCCTGAGTCCTGGGATTACAGGTATATGCCACCATGCCAAGTGTGTTAATGATTCTTAACATGTGGCAATTATTCCTGTTGTGTTTGCCCAATTGTTGATTCTTCTTTCATTTCTTTTATAATTGTTAATTTGAATTCTTCTGTAATGGAAAGCTATTTCTTTTCCATCACTTATTTATTTATTCAACTCTTTCAGCACAGACTAATGAATAATTTTTCTATGTGTTACAGTTCACTAATAATTTTGTTCAGATTATTCCAGTGTTCCATTTTGGCCCAGTAAGGTCTTCTTTAAGATGGCTCCCAAGTCTTTTACATATACACCTTTTTGCTTTTTCTTTCTTTTTTTTTATTTCCCAATTTTATAGCATCACAAAATATTTTATATTCATCTAGTATTTTTCTTGAGCAGCTGTGAAATCAGTCATTTCTCCAAAGAGTCTTTGTTCCTTTTATGGAAGAATGGTATCGCATTTAAAAGCCAATACCTGGGTAGGCATTGTGGCACATGCCTGTTATCCCAGCACTTGGGAAGCTGAAGCAGGAAAATCTGACATTTGAGGGCTCCTTGAGCAACATAGCCAGCTGAAAGCCAGGCTAGGCTACCTCAAAACAAAAGCAAAAATAAAAACAAAAGCAATAACAAAATACCAGTGTATGTGTACTAGATATGCTCATTGTTACTATAATATCATTTCCTCTTATTCTACTCAGTGACCTACTTGAATTATGATTCAGAATCATAAGCAAATAAAGTACTGGTTTTAATCTACTTGGTTTTGAAATATTTTGCTATATAGAAATAGCTGAAACATCTATCATTTAGCCTATATTGCATCTTTCTTAAAAAGTTTTATAGGAATATGGTTTGTTTTTTGTTTTTAGGTTGTTACAAAATTCTAAGCATTATTTTTTCCTAAGTATTATTAATTTAATATATGAAGTCTTTTCCAGTAATTGTCTTTTTTTTTTCTTTGTCATTTTTGCCATGTTGGGAATCAAACCCAGGGGGTTTTGTGCATGATAGGCAAGTGATGTACCACTGAGCTACATCTCCAGGCACAGTAATTGCCTCTGAAAAGCTAATATTTTGTTTTTTATTAAAATCATTCTATTTACAATATAAAAATTATTATTTGTATAATCATGCAGTTAGAATTTAGTTTTGTTGATATGTTTAGAATGCTTCTTTAGGCAATATGAGTAGCAAAGCTAGACGAGAGAAAAGAAAAATGTTGTAAAATAGCTCTATTTTAGGAAATAAAAATTAGGCAAAAATTTAAACAATTATGTATTACTGTTGTTGTTGTTAGGTGCCGTCGAGTCGGTCTCCAACTCATAGGGACCCTCAGAGGGTTGTCAATGGCTGACTGTTTCGGGATTGCCTTGGGAGTGGATTGCCAGGCCCTTCTCCCATTTTTGCGGTGCTGGGAAGGGTCCTCAGAGACTGCAGCGCAGTGCTCTACCAACTGAGCTAAATCCCAGCCCATGTATTACTGTAGTAGGTCTTTATTAGGAGATCTCTTTTCCTTCAGTGTGCCATCAAGCTTATACCTGCCTCAGGACCTTTGGTCTGCTATTTCCTCTCTCTGGAATGTTCTGTCCTCAAAATCTCACATGGTAGACAACTCATCATTCACACGTTAACTCAAATATTACATACTTAAAAACTACAGCATTATTGTGTTTTAGATTTTTAAGCATATTTATAAAAATCACCTACTTTCTTTCATCCCATTTTTTGCTTGTTTGTGTTTTCTCTATGTTGGACCTTGTGCATGCAAAGTAAGCCAGAGTTGAGCTACAGCCTAAACCCCAACTCTGTTCTCTTTAATCTTTGTTTTCCTCCATTGGAGTGTTAATTATGTGAGAGTAGTAACCCCATTTGTCATAACCACAGTATATTCTGTATTTAGAAAAATGCTGTTGATACACAATAGATACTTCATAAATATTATTTGGAAGGAAAGAAGGAAGAAAGAAAAATAAATTAGTTAAATATATTCAAGATACTCTATTCAGCATTCTACAGTCTTTACTTAGGGCCTGTGTGCCATAGCTAGTCACTGATGATGCAACAGTGAAGAAATCCAAGGCCCTTCTTTCATGGTACTATATTACAGTGTGTTGTGGGTTGAGGGAGGGATGAATTAAGATACACACAAGTAGGGCTGGAATGTAGCTCAGTGGTAGAGGGTCTGCCTAGCATGTGCAGAGTTTGATCCATAGCACTGAAAATAAAAGCAGTAACAAATCGTTTTTGAATTATAGTTAAATATAATATTTGCTTGTACTGACTGTCTTTTAAAATTTTAATTAATTAATTAATTTTTATTTATTTAATCTTTGCAGTGCAAGGGGTTGAACCCAGGGCCTTGTGCATGCTAAGCAAGTGCTCCACCAGTGAGCCCTACCACCAGCCCACCATACATACTTCTTTATTTTTATTTTGGTACAGGGTCTTGGTAAATTGCACAAGCTGCCTCAGGTCTCAAGCTAACAATCTCCTACCTCAGCCTCCTGAGTAGCTGGGATTACAGTTGTATGCCATGGTGCCCAACACTGTGCTGACTCCTATGTGAATGCTATCTGGGTATCTTGTCAAGTGCCTTTAAATTTTCTTACCTTTGTTAGGTGTGATGGTGCACACCTGTAATCCCAGCTATTTCAGTGATGGAAGCTGGAGGATTGCAAGTTTGAGGGCAGAGGCACCCTGTGTAACTTAGTGAGACCCTGTCTCACGATATAAAGTTAAAAAAAGGGTTAGGGGACAACTTAATTGTACAGCACTTGCAAAATTTGTGTGAGGCCCTGGGTTCAGCCCCCAATACCATGATAAACGAACAAACAAAATAATTTTGTTACCATTGCTGTGTTTACTTAAAAATTTATCTCAGGACAAACTTCATTAAATATGCAACTCCTGTTTTATTGTGTGACACAGTGACTGTATTCCAAAAGATTTTAAACAAGCTTCTTTTAAATTTGCAGATTTTGGAAGCATTTGCCAGTTCTTTGATTCAGAGAAATGTTTTGATGAGAAGGGATATCCCTAATCTAACAAAATACCAGATAATTCTGGCAAGAGATCAATTTAGGAAAAACCCATCTCCAAATATTGTGGTAGGTATTTTAAAATAAACTTTGGTGATCAATTACATTTTTATTGGGAAACAAGGTAAAATATAAATAATGATTTCTGAGGTATATATTAGCTCATTAAGAATTTAGATATGATTTATATATTTTATAAAATTTTGACAAAATATAGTAAGAATATAGTTTAATGAGTTGAATTGAGGTAAATTTATCTTTTACTTTTAATAAAGAACTAGTCTTTTAGTCCATTTCCATGTTATAACATCGTAGAGCCATGGTATCTAAAGTATAGTTGGTATATACCTTATTTCTGTGTTACATATTAGCTCATTAAGAATTTAGAATTGTATGGATAGGAAAATATCCATCAAACTATGTCTGAAATCAAAAGAGATACTCATTATACAAAAAGACACTGAGTCATTCTTTGAACTCACATGAAATGGATGGCGAAAGAACAGAGCTACGTGAAGCAAGGCATTCAGGAGACAGTGAGCAAGCCAATTTGTCTGAGATGGAAGATTTAGGAAGCCAGGTAGGATAATTAATGTAAGTTGTAACCTTATGGGAGCAGCTTTATTTTTATTTATTTATTTGTTTATTTGTGTTTGGTTTTGGGGACAGGGTCACGTTATGTATGTAGCTTAGGCTTTTCTGGAAGTCACTATGTCGTCTAGGCTCACCTCAAATCTGTGATCCTCCTGCCTCTTCCTCCCAAGTGCTGGAATTAAAGGTGTGTGTGCCACCATGCCTGGCCAATGGCAGTAGATTTAAATGTTATACCAAGAACACAGTCTTCATTCTGAGGTATCTAAGGAACCACTAAAGTAGACAATTCTGTGCAATTTCAGTATATTACATAAAGCTTTTATAAATAATGTTTTAATTTCTATGAGTTAAAAGTTCATTGAAATTTTAAATAGTAAATCCTGTCAAACTTGATCTCATTGGTGAGAGTTTACATTTTACAGAGAGAGAGTTTTATTCTTTTAGGTAATTAGGTGCCATTTAGGTCACTCATTACTGTCATGAAAGCATTTAAAATGATTATTATTGATGTTAAATGCTATTAAAAATCTAGAAAACAGTCTTCATCTTGAATAAAGGAAAATAAATTATATCCTCAATGGTCTTCTTTTAAGACTGTCTTATCGTATGATTACACTGGCCATTTGTTCCCATAAAAGGAATGGTTAGTTAATTTTTCCAAAAGGATAACAATTAGAAGCACAAGGCCTCTGGACCAAATTTCCTGGATTTAAATACTAGCTCTTCTACTTACCACTTTTCTGAGCTTTCCTTATCTGTAAAATGGGAATAGTAATAGTACCTATCCCCTATATGTTAAGGTGAAATGATTTTGTACAAGTAATGTACTTAGAACAATATCTAGTGCCCAGTTTTAGATATTATGACATGTGTACTTGGTGTCCAATGTTGGTGTTAAATACTCTGATTAAATATTTGTCCTTCATGAATATAGGTCCGTATCTGACTTATTTTCCATTTCCATTATACTTCATATCTAGCTTAGTTCTTGACATATTACAGGTACTTACTAAATAGTTTTGACAGAACATATGAATCTGTATACTGCTATAATTTACTTAGAAAGATAAATAATATATAATAAATTTAAGTTTCCTGCTGAAAATTTAAAAAGGGATGGATTACATACGGAAACTACATTGACACTTTTGCATAGCAGTATCCTATAATATGATGTTCAGCAGAACCAATAAATTGTAATCTGCATAAAAGAGAATAATTATCATGAATATTTGAATTATAAATGTTGCCTCCCTGTTGGTCTTGGGCATGGAGCACATACCTTCATTTCCTTCTCTGGTAAAATTTGACATATGCTTATTTTTCTAGGGCGTACAACAAGGCATAATTGAAGGAGAGTTTGCCACTTGTATTAGTTTATACCACGGTTATGAATTATTGCAACAAATGGGAATGAGATCATTGTATTTCTTCCTTTGTGGAATTATGGATGGAACAAAAGGTAAATTATATGAAATTATTGAAAGAAATAATGTCATATTATTTTGGTTAAGGACACATTGAAAATTAAAATGCCTTATTTTTTAACGTAATGGACTAATTATGTAACAGATGGCTATGTTTCTTTGTTTTTTATAAATTCCTAGAAAATAATACATTGTGGATATAGAACTGGAAAGAGTTGCTTGTTTAATGTTTAAATTTGAGAAATCTGCATTCATTGTTAAAGCTTAACTTCTTTTTAATTAACAATAAATTTAGTTATATTTGCTATTAAGTTTACTGATTTGTAAAACTTTTTCTTAATTTCTGAAGGAATGACACGGGCAAAACATGAACTTAGCCGAAATGAGGACTTCATGAAACTCTATGATCATCTGGAGTGCATGTTTGCACATAGTCATGGTACTTTAGCAAGTGATACTTCTGCTATCCAAAAAGGTCTGATTTTTTTCTTTTAATAAAAAAAAATATATTTTTTTGGTTGTGGTGGCACATACCTGTAATCCCAGTGACTCAGGAGACGGAGGCAGGAAGATCTTGAGTTCAAGGCCAGAGGCAGCCTGTGTAACTTGGTAAGACCCTGGCTCAGAATAAAAAATAAAAATAGACTGGGGTGTAGCTCAGTAGTAGAGCACTTGCGAAGTATGTGGATGGCCCTGGGTTCAACCCCCAAATACTGCAAAATAAGTTTAAAAAAAAAAAAATTAAAGTATATATTGTTTTAACTGGGCATAGTGGTACATGCTTGTAGGCTGGCAGCTTAGGAAGCTGAGGCAGGAGATTGCTTCAGCCTAGGAGTTTGAGACTAGCCTAGGCAACATAGTAAGATGCTGCTGCTATAAATAATAATGAATGAATGAATGAATGAATGAAGTTGTATATTTTTTGTTGTTGTTGTTGTTGTTGTTGTTAGGTGCCGTCGAGTCGGTATCCGACTCATAGCGACCCTCATAGGGTTTTCCACGGCTGACTGTTTCGGGATTGCCTTGGGAGTGGATTGCCAGGTCCTTCTCCCATTTTTGCGGTGCTGGGAATTGAACTCGGGACCTCAGAGACTGCAGCGCAGCGCTCTACCAACTGAGCTAAATCCCAGCCCATATTTTTCTTTATTAAGGTTAATTTTGAATGTTTGCTCCATTGATGTACATGTCTGTCTATATTTACTTATATCTGTGTTGTAATAGGCCTGTTTAAGCATTTATGCTTAATGATCTCATTCTTTAAATAGGATGCATATGTATTCAAATTTAAAGTTTATAGACTTTGAATATAAAATAGATATTAGTAGTGGTTTCAGAACTACCAAGATCTTATTTATAGTCTAACTAAATACATGTTTTTTTTCTCTTTTGCTTTGCTGGTGATTCTTCTTTGTATTCTCTCTTAGAATGAAATATTTGTAAAAATTCAGAGTTTTGTTTTGTTTTTTTAATCTTTATGCTACATAGATGCTATTTACTGTTTAAATAAAAAGAAAAATGTTTTAACATGCGTATTTTGAAAATGAAAACAATGTACATTAATAAGATTGACATGGAAAATATAGAAAAAATATGTTTTTTTTTACAGGACATAAAGAAAAAAACTTTTTCTATAGTCATCCAAAGTTAAAGAAATTAGAAGAAGTGGTAGTTGAACACTTCAAATCGTGGAATGGTAGGTAATATTTAGTTATTTCAAGGCCAGGAAGTTATTGAAAGAACTAAACCTTTAGCTCATTACTTTTGTGCTAACTGTTCTTAGTGGAGAAGGTGAAATTTTAATTACTCTGGATAATGAGTATTAGAAATCACTGAGAAATTTTGGAAGGGTAAAAGCAAGGATAATGATGGGAATGCTAAGAATAAGGTATGTGAAAAAAAGTTAGTTTGGGGCAATATAAGGGAAACAGAGAGTAATACAATGTATAACATAGTGGTAGGGAAAGTAAAGCAGGTAGGGAGAGGGTTGTGGAGAAGTGGTGTTTTATAAGTGGTTAGTGAAGGCCTGTCTATATAGAGATGTTTGAGCTGATGCATGATGGAAATAGGGGAGCAAGTCTTCTGGATTTCTGGGGGAGGATAATTTCAGGCAGAGAGAACAGCAGACTGTAAGGCCTTGAGCCAAAAGGGTGCCTGGTATGATTAGGGATCAGTAAATAGACCAATGTGGCTAGAGTAGTGTGAATGAGGGTGAGAGTGGTTCAGATGAGAGGAAGCCAGAGGCCACATCATGTAGTCCTTGTAGGCCAGCTCAAAACTTTGGTTTTGGATTTGTGAATGTTCTTGCTTTATGAAACCATTACTAGAGGCAAAGAACAACATAGAGATAAATACGTGAGGTGACTTTGTTCCATTTAATCATTCCACAGTGTATGTATATAGCAAAACATATTGTACATTGTAAATATATACAATTTTTGTCAATTAAAAAATACGAATGAACTGGGTATGGTGGTACACACCTGTAATCTCAGCAACCAGGAGGTGGAGGCAGGAGGATCGCAAATTCAAGACCAGAGGCAGTCTGTATAATTTAGCGAGACCCTGTCTCAAAAAGTAAAAAAATGGGCTGAGGGTGCTTCTCAGTGGTCCAGCACTTGCAAAGCATGCAAGCACGAGGCCCTGGGTTCAACTCCCAGTACTGCAAAATAAATAAATAAATAAATAAATAAATAAAGTAAATAAATAACAATAAAAAAATAAAAAATAAGAATGACAGAAAAGAAACAGCAAACATGTTGAAATACTTTTGAGACATCGATGTGGAGATGAATAAGTGAGTTTGGATTTCAGAAAAATGGTTTAGGCTACTTATGGATGTCAAAAAATGTTTATGTTTTAAGAGGTATTATCTAGGTATTATTTTTTGAAGTTGAATTGGATTATAGTAGCAATGTGTAATATCACATTCTGAATTACATTGCTACTGTCACATCAGAACAAGCATATGACATTCTTAAAACAACAAACTGGAAAGATTTCATTCCAAGATGTGTATACATTTTTTGGCATCATTTATATATGAATAAATTTTGGAGTCACCACCATAAAGATAATATTTGAGTTTCAGGAATGGAGGTGATCATGAGGTAGATAATTTGGAGACAGAAGTGTCCTTATATGGTATCCTGAAGAGTAACATTCCAATTGAGAGAAAAAAGCTACCAAGGAGCTTGAGAAGGAAAGAAACTAAGTGCGGCAAGCTAAGAGAAAAGACTCTCTCAGTAGGAAAGAGTATCTGGGTACTGTTGTGCATGTCTGTAATCCTAGCTACTTAGGAGGCTGTGGCAGGAAAATCACAACCCCTCGTGCTGAAAAAAAAAAAAAAAAAAAATAGAATATGTTAAATTCTGAAGAGAAATGTGGTAAAATGAACTGAAAAATAGCCATTAAATTTAGAAATATATGTGCCAGTCATGGTGGTGTATGCCTGTAATCTCAGTAACACAGTGGTGGAGGCAGGAGAATCTCTAGTTGAAGGCCAGAGGTAGCTTGTATAACTCAGCGAGATGAAAACTGGGCTGGGGGTACAGCTCAATGGTAGCGCACTTACAAAGTATGTGTGAGAGCCTTTGTTTAACCCCAAATACTGCTAAAAACAAAAACAAAGTTGGCAATATGTAAGTTACTCATGACTTTTGGAGGGAAGTCTACCAGTTTAGAGATTGGCTTTGTAGTAAAAACAGTTCTTCAGGGGTTAATCAGATACAGAGACTTGATGCTATAGTAGTTCAAAGGAGGTTTGTCTAGAATTTTACTTGCTATAACTACTTCCTTCGACTCCTATTTTTTGCTTATTGTGCTTATTGATTATTGTGTTATGAATTTATTACTTATATTTTGAAGTAACTAGGTATTAATTTAATCTGTAGGATGTTGGGAAGATTAAATGAGTTAATATATGCAGCACTATGCAACTCTTAGTGTTGTCTCTGCCACACACATGATGATTACAAAAGAAGAAAAAAAGGAGTGTCAAAGTTCCAACCAAACTTAAAGACAAAGAAAGCAATAACCCAGGCACCCATGTAACTTGCATTTATTAACCCAATATGTGCAGCTGTACCACTGTGGCGTCAGATCCCGTCAGGTCTCCTAAGCAGGATCAGGCCTGTTTAGTACTTGGATGAGAAACTGCCTGCAGATACAAAGTGCTGTAGGCTTGGGAGAAGGACCCGGAAACCCACTCCCAAAAGCAATCAGCCATTAAAAACCCTATAAATAGCAGAGAAGCACTGACAGTAGTATTTCACCTATTTTATTTTATGTAGGGTCACTATGAGTCGGATACTGACTCCATGGCACCTAGCAAAAATATTTCTCAGCTTCTTTCTTTCTGAAGGTAGAGGGGGTTAACAGGCACATGCTTGAAGTGGTAGACTGTCAAAATGATTCAGGTCAATGTGATTCAGTTATTTGATTTCCTTAGGACTTTATGATAGCTAACAATGGCACCTAACAACAACAACAATGAGAAACAAGGAGCCAAAGTTATTAAAATTATTATACAGTCTGGTAAAAAAAAAGACAGTTAAAAATTGTCTAAAAATTTTCTTAAATAACTATTACTAATTGGTATGTACTTACAGGTTTGTGTTTTAAACTAGTTCTTTTTTTAAAGTTGTAATTATTTTCTGTTATACAGCTAAACACACCTCTGAAAAGAAATCTGATGAAACCAGAGTTATGATCTTCTCTTCATTTCGAGACAGTGTTCAAGAAATTGCAGAAATGCTTTTACAGCATCAGCCAATTATTAGAGTAATGACTTTTGTTGGCCATGCTTCAGGGAAAAGCATGAAAGGTTTTACCCAGAAAGAGCAACTGGAGGTAATTATTTTTTGGAGATGATGAAATTAAAGTAAATTTGACTAACCTTATACTTATGCTTTTTTGTTGTAACTCACTGGTCAGTTGGCTAAAGATAATTTTATAGTAAACATGCAAATAAAGATAAGCATATTTTGAAAGACCACATGAAGTATTTTATGTGGCTTTGAAACTTTATTTTTAAGTAAGATAAAGTGTAATGATTAAAGCAGAAAGGCTCTGGAGTCATACAATGGAGGCTGGAATCCACACTCTGCCACTTATATAAGTTTCTTTACTTAGTTTTTCTAATTTATAAGTATACTTCATAGGATTGTTTTAAGCAATAAATGAAATCCTCTTTTTTTTTTTTTTTTTGCAGTGCTGAGGGCTGAACTCAAGGCTTTGTGCTTATATGCTTTGCAAGTGCTGCACCCTCAGCCCATTTTTTTATTTTTTGAGACAGGGTCTCGCTAAATTACACAGACTGCCTCTGGTCTTGAGTTTGCAATCTTCCTGCCTCCACCTCCTGAGCTGCTGGGATTATAGGCCTGCACCACTGCACCCAGCTTAAATGAGATCATATTATGGAGCTGTCAATACATGTTTACTACTTACTTAAGTCACTTTAATAATTCCTTCAGAACACATAATGAGCTCATCTGTTTTTTCAGCTATTTAAAAATTTTATTTTAAAAGTGTGATCAAAGGGTCAGGCATTGTGGCTCATGCCTTCAATCCTAGTGACTCTAGAGGCAGAGGCAGGAGGATTGTGAGTTTGAGGCCACAGGCAGCCTGCATAACTTAGTGAAATGCTGTCTCAAGATACAAAAATATATACATATAGAAAAATGGTCTGGGGGTGAAGCCCAGTGGCTGTGAGGCTCTGGGTTCAACCCCTAAGTACTTCCCCCCTCCAAAAAAAAAAGTTATCATCAAAGGAAGCCATTGTAATATTTAAGGTAGTCTCATGCTCTCAATAATAGGTTAGAAGGTTTCTAAGTGCTATGATGTTTTGAGCAGAAATTTAGACTATTTTTATAAACTCTATACAGTTTTCAGATTAGTTCTTTAGGTCTATACTTGAATAGTCACTGAAAATTAGATGTGCCTTTAATGTCAAATTCATTTTGACAGCTACGGTTTTGTTTTTTGATGTTATTAGGTGCTGTCAAGCCAGTGTCCAACTCTTAGAGACCCTATGTACAACAGACAAAACACTATTGATAGTGCTTCTCGGCTATCCATAGAGTTTTCAGTGGCTGATTGTTTTGTTGGGGAGTGGGTTGCCGGGTCTTTCTCCCAAGCCTACAGCACCTGGTATTCCCAGGCGGTCTCCCATCCAAGTACTAACCAAGCCCGACCCTGCTTAGCTTCCTAAACCTGATGGGATCTGACACCACAGTGGTACGGCTACAGGCTTCCTGACATTGGTAGATGAGGAATTTGGTCTTTTAGTACTAGTTTTTACTAAACTAGTCCTCACTTCCTTCAGAATAGTCTGTTTAGAGTGACCAAATATGGTGTGGACAGTGTTCCAAGTCTGAAGGTAACACTTTTAACCCATGGTCACATCAGATTATAAGTACTTTAAAGGTTTCAGACATGTAATGAGTGTTTATTACTCCCTTTTTTTCTGGTGCTAGGGAGTTGAACCTAGAGCCTCATCCATGCTTTTGCAAGCTGTCAACCACTGAGCCATACCCGCAGCCCATTTTTTACTTTGTATTTTGAGACAGGATCTCTTTATGACATGCAGGCTGCCTCTAGCCTCGAACTTGCAATCCCCCTGACTCTGCTTCCAGAGTCACTGGAATTAAAGCCCCGTGTACCACTGCACCTGGCTCAGATTATTACTACTTTTAGCATTTATATATGAGTGAAAATGAAGTGGAATTTTGCCTCAAGGGCCAAACATTTTCAATATTTGGAATACTGCAAACCCAATATTTGAGTAGTCAACCTGGTCTCTGACAATTTCAATATTTCCTAAAGTCATTATTTTCTGAGCCTGTTAGGCACTGTAAGAAACATTACTGATTTTACTGACTTTATCATTTAGTCATTTATATCAGTATTTTCATATAGACCAAAGTGTTAACTCTTTTTATTATTCTCATACATATTTACTTTCATAATAGCCATATTCTGAAATGAGCTTTCATGCAAAACTTGTATAAATTAACTACTTAAAAATGGGAGTTAGGGGTATTAGGGAGGAAATGAAAAAGCATATCTTTTAGGGCCCTATAGTTTATTTTCTTTGTGTTTTTCACCCTGGTACTGAGGGATTGAACCCGGGGCCTTGCACATACTTTACAAGCTCTCCCACTGAGCTACACACTCCCCATCCCCTTTTTTATTTTTTATCTTGAGACAGGGTCTCACTAAGTTATGTAGGCTGCCACTGTCCTCAAACTCTTAGTCCTCCTTCCTTCACCTCCTGTGTCACTGTATTGACAATTATTAGTAAACTTTAGGCAAATAGCTTAACCTCGTAGATCTCAGTTTCTTTAATAAAGTGCAGTGGTACTATCTACCTCACAGGGTTGTTAGGAGTAATAACTAATATATAAAATACTTAAGTACCTGGCATGTAGACTGCCCTGGTGCATGATAGCTATCATTATTATTATCAGTGAATTCAACTTTTCATGTTGCATTATATGACTTACTTATCATCACTACCACTCTACCATACATAAACCTGCAATATTGATGTTGATATATATGGACACACTGAGGTTCATTGCAGTAGAGAACTAAGTTTATAAGGCTTAAAGATGTTTTTCAAAATGTTTTCTTGACTTGTTCATTAACACATTCTCATGCTATTGTGATTTCATTAAACTGATCAGAGAGAAATCTTGGCAGTATATATGGATTGTAGAAGTAATATAACTTCCTTATTTTAGATACACTGAACTACACATTTTGGTCTAAGATACAATTGTTTTAGGTACTCTTGAGTAGGATCTGACTCATAGCAACCCTCATAGAGTTTTCAATGGCTGATTATTTTTGAAATTATTGTGGGAGTGAGCTGACATGTTCTTGTCCCATCTAAGATACGATAGATAGGAGTAATTGCTCTAGGCCATTTATGTTCCCTATACCCCTTTCAGTGGGGCTGGATTTAGCTCAGTTGGTAGAATGCTGTGCTGTAGTCTCTGAGGTCCTGAGTTCAATTCCCAGCACCACAAAAATGAGAGAAGGACCTGGCAATCCACTCCCAAGGCAATCCTGAAACAGCCATTGAAAACCCTATGAGGGTTGCTATGAGTCGGATACCGACTCCGAGGGCACCTAACAACAACAACAACATACCCCTTTCAGTAGTGCTAAAAATAAAATCAGGATTTTCTCATTGATTGAGAACCTGATAAAAATTGTTGACAAATTCTTTTGGCATCCCAACCATTATTAAAGCAAAGGGATTAGGACTGTTCTTTTCATTTAATCATAATCTCTTTTAGCTTTTATTGCCATTTTGAGACTTTTTTCCGATTCTATGGTATCCTTAATGCTGATTTTTAATCTGATTCACCAGTTTAATATGATAGGGAGAGTATACTTTGATCTGCAATTCTCTCTCTCTCTCTCTCTCTCATGCTCACTCCATTTTTTGGGCACTACTAGCAGGTTGAATACAGGGCTTTGGGCTTTGTGTGTGGTAGGCAAGTGAAACATTTTTTATTTTGAGACATAGTCTATGTTGCACAGGCTGGATTCTCCTGCATCTGAATTTCTTATATTTGCATGTAGTAATTTTTAAGTCATGTTTATTTCAGGTAGTGAAACAATTTCGTGATGGTGGTTATAACACATTAGTTTCTACCTGTGTTGGTGAAGAAGGTTTGGATATTGGGGAAGTCGATCTTATAATATGTTTTGATGCCCAGAAGAGCCCAGTTCGTCTTATACAACGAATGGGTAGAACTGGCCGAAAACGTCAAGGCAGGATTGTTGTTATTCTTGCTGAAGGACGTGAAGAACGTGTAAGTAGACTTGTCCAACCAAACATGATTCAACATTTAAATTTGAGAAATGCATCCCCAAAATAAAAACCAATATTTTAGCATTGTAAGTACAAACCATCTGTAGATAAATCTGGTTTATTTTTTAACCTTTGTATTAGATTGAATATCTTTTTCTTATAACAAGAATTTTTGGTGGGATTCAGTTTCGTAATTTTTATCCATATGAAGAAACATTTTAGTACTTCAGTATTAATTCAGAGACAGCTAGATACAACAACCAATATTTTGTTTTACTATTGGTTATTTTGTTTTACCATTACTGTGTGCATCTAGGATTTGGTTTTTTTTTTTTTTTAAACTATAGAATTAGGGCTTTTCTTTTTTTACCATAGAAAACAATGGTTTTTGCATTTTAAATAATTAGTTAAATACTGAAGAATATGCACCAGAGACAATATGTGACCTGTAAAACCTAAAAAAATTATTTTCTAATCCTTTATTGAAGTTTGTTAATGCTTATAGTAAGTGATAAGAAACTTGAATTATATTCATAGTTTGCTATAATCTAGATGACAGAACTATCTAAATGTGATGCTATACACAGTAGTATTTTGTGCTTGTTACATTAAAATGGTAACTATTATAACTCATGAGGCCAAACTTAGTAGGCAAATGCATAGTTTCACGTTAAAGGTGTCATCAATCTATGATAGTTTTTTAAAAGTTGATTTAAAATGTTTTATACATGCTTTAAATCGGTCTGAAAAATAAATTCTTTAACACTGTTCATGTGATTATAACATATTTGTATATAACATCTAGTTTATCCATAAAATGATTCTAACAAATGTTTGGCAGCTTCAAAAAGGTCCTATATCATCAATAAGCAGACTTGAGTTTTAATTGTGTTACCTAGCCGAGCTGCTGAACCTCTCTATTTAGATGTTAGTTTTCTTATCTATAAAAGAATAATAATGGCCCACATTTAATGAGCACTTACTCTATACTGCGTAATGTTCTAAGTGCTTTAGATTCATTATCTTATTTAATCTGGCCAATAACCCTGTAAGGACAGTAATGCTTTTGTTGTCATGTACAGTAAAGAAAATAGAAGTATAGAGAGATGAACAAACTGGAATCAAGAAGTCAAAAAAATAAAAGCAAAACAGAAGAAAGAACGTAAATCTTGCATTTATTTATATAACATTATTATCTGTGTGTGAATATCAGCCATATTAAAAAAACCACAAGGTAATAAAAACTGGATTTCCTTTGTGCAGTATAGTTGCCACAATATGCTTTTATAATAGTAGATTTTGAAATGATTTTCACCAAGAGTTAATCCAACAATTTACTGATAGATTTTAAAATTCAAGACAATAGGAATTCTATTCTCTTAGATTTAAATGAATCACAGTTTAATTTTATTTACAGTAAACCCAAACCAATATAATTATTTCTTATTGTGGCTGAATGATTACTACAGAATTATTGCAGTTTGACATTTTCTATTTGTTTTTGCAGACTTATAATCAGAGTCAGTCCAACAAAAGAAATATTTATAAAGCTATTTCAGGTAACAGACAGGTCCTTCATTTTTACCAAGGAAGTCCACGAATGGTTCCTGATGAAATAAATCCAGAATTACACAAAATGTTCATCACACATGGTGTCTATGAACCAGAGAAGCCTCCTCAGAGGGTGCAGCGAAAGTCATCTCTCTTTTCCCATAGAGATGGTAAATAAAATGTTTTGCAGTTGACACTTCCCCCCCACCCCGCCTCTATTCTTCGTTAGGAGGTCCTATCTTGATTTAATGTTTTTTCTTTGAAAAACTCAGTGTTCTGAGAGGTTGTGAGTATTCTCTTTGGAAGGATAAGAGGTGATTTTTGTGGCAAAGAAGATATACACTGGCAGTACAGAGTGATAGAAACTCAGTGTTGGGAACAATTGAAAATGCTCTACAAACCCAGAAATTCCTCTTTTTAAAATTTGTTTGACAAAGTTTCACTAAGTAACCCAGGCTGGCCTTTAACTCACAGTCCTCCTGGGTCTACCTCCTGAGGGCTATTACTGGCATGCTCCACCAAGTTGGGCTCCAGAGAATCCTTTCCCTCAAGTGTAGGAAAGAAAGAAATCAGTTTTATTATTGAATAAGTATAAGACCATATTACAATATGCATTGTAGATAATCTACTAAAATAATACAAAAACAGAAAGAAATTCTATCAATCATATGTATATACTCTAGTATGGTCCTTTACATACATGTTCTCAAGATTAATAGTAGCTTGTCTTTTGGTACTGGGACAATACCGTTTGCCGTGCATTCTTTTATAGTTGATCCTAAATTCACCTGGTAACTGAAATAGCCATTTATGTTAGCAAGTTGCCTTTATCCAACAGAATAATAAAATTTCTCATTTATGACAAGCAGATATTGGCAGCTGCCAGAAAGGTGTCTATGCAAACTCCCATGGTGGCAGGGAGGTAGGGACACTCTCCTCCTTGATGTTTACATTGCAAAGACATAGCTCTAAGGTCTGTAAGAAAAACATTTCTGGTTTGACAAGCTGGGCAGCAGCTTGCTTGGTCTTTGAAAGGATTTACATATATGGCAAAGGATTAAAGGAAGGATTTGTAAATAGTAGATATCTCTGGAAACACCTAAGAAAGGCATTGTTTTTCTCACAAAGGAGAAAAGTGACTTTTTTATATTTACCCTTACAACAGATAGTGGTAAAGTTAGAATAAGTTACTAGTACTACTTTAACAGTGAGAAACAAATCATATGCTGAAACAAATATTTTGGTGCTGGGAACATAGTAATGAGAGTGTTGCTAGCATTAGAACTGCAGAGACTTTGCTGATACCAAGAAAACATCTCGAAATATTTGCGCTATGAAAATGAGAAAGTTTTTATTTTTTGAACTTAATCTTTTGGAAGGGCTTTTTAAAGATCATAAAAATCATATAGTTATATTTTAAGACTTTGAAGGAATCTTGGGTGTCTTCATTCCTCTTCAGGTAGGAATATTTCCTACAACATCTTTGTTAAATGTATCTCCACTCTCTACCTTAGTTTCTGTTAATAGAAATGATATTCCTTACCTGGGTATGGTGGCTTACACCTGTACTCCCAGCTATTTGAGAGCTTAGAGGCAGGAGGCAGGAAGGAGGATGCTTGAGTCCAGCAGTTCAAGGTCAACTTGGGCAGCATAAGCAAGATCCTATCAAAAAAAGACCTGGCAGCATAAGCAAGATCCTATGGAAGGAAAGAAGGAAGGA
>VMDO01004462.1:69576-125294 GCA_007922755.1 Pedetes capensis | reverse complement strand
AAAAAAAAAAAAAAAAAAAAAAAAAAGACCAAATTACATGTCAAAAGAGACACTGGACCTTGCCCTTGAACGTTGAGCAGCTAAGGCAAAAGGAAGACATGAGGAAGTTAAGGAACTAAACAGAAGATTTCAAAAGGCAGCTCGAGAAGACAAAAACAAATATTATAATGACATGTGCAAGGAGCTGGAGGCAGAAAACCGAAAGGGAAGAACACGCTCGTGTTTCTCAAGCTTAAGGAAGTGAAGAAAAAATTCAAGCCTCCAGTGGCAGTAGTGAAAGATTCTACAGGGAAAATATTAAATGATGCAGGAAACATCAAAAGAAGATGGGAAGAATACACAGAGTCATTATACAAGAAAGAATTGGTAGACGACCAACCATTCCAAGAGGTTGCATATGAAGAGGAACCAGTGGTGTTGAAGGACGAAGTGGAAGCTGCCTTGAAAGAACTGGTGAAACACAAGGTTCCAGGAATTGATGGGATACCAGTAGAGATGTTTCAACAAACAGATGCAGCACTGGAGGTGTTAACATATTTGTGCCAACAGATTTGGAAAACAGCTACTTGGCGAACTGACTGGAAGAGATCCATGTTTGTGCCTATTCCCAAAAAAGGGGATCCAACTGAATGTGCAAACTATCGGACAATATCATTAATATCGCACACCAGCAAAATTCTACTAAAGATCATTCACAAGCAACTGCAGCAGTATATAGACAGCGAATTACCAGAAAATCAAGCGGGATTCAGAAGAGGGCGGGGAACTAGGGACATCATTGCTGATGTTAGGTGGATATTAGCTGAAAGCAGAGCATATCAGAAAGATGTCTATCTAGGTTTTATTGACTATGCAAAAGCATTTGATTGTGTGGGTCATAACAAATTATGGATAACAGTTCAGAAAATGGGAATGCCAGAACACCTAATCGTGCTCATGAGACATCTGTACATGAACCAGGAGGCATTTGTTCAAATAGAACAAGGAAACACTGCGTGGTTTAAAGTTGAGAAAGGTGTACGTCAGGGCTGTATACTTTCACTCTATCTCTTAAATTTATACACTGAGCAAATAATCCGAGAAGCTGGACTTTATGAGGAAGAACGTGGCATCAAGATTGGAGGAAGACTCATTAACAACCTGCGTTATACAGATGACACAACTCTGCTTGCTGAAAGTGAAGAGGATTTAAAACATTTACTGATGAAGATCAAAGATCATAGCCTTCAATATGGGTTACGAGTAAACATCAACAAAACAAAAATCCTTACGACTGGGTCAGCATGCAACTTCACAATAAATGGAGAAAAGATTGAGGTTGTCCAAGATTTTGCTTTGCTTGCCTCTATAATCAACACTCGTGGAAGCAGCAATCAAGAAATCAGAAGACACATTGCTATAGGAAAAGCTGTGGCAAACGATCTCTGTAGAGCATCGAAAAGCAAAGATGTCACATTGAAGACGAAGTTGCATCTGACTCATGCCATGGTATTTTCAGTGGCATCATATGGTTGTGAAAGCTGGACATTGAACAAGAGAGACAGAAAAAGAATTGATGCTTTTGAATTGTGGTGCTGGAGACGTCTATTGAATATACCATGGACTGCCAAAAGAACCAACAAATCTGTCCTAAAAGAAGTGCAACCAGAGTGCTCCTTAGAAGCAAAAATGACCAAACTGCATCTTACATATTTTGGACATGTAGTCAGGAGAGATCAATCTCTGGAGACGGACATCATGTTTGGGAGAGTGGCAGGTCAACGCAAAAGAGGAAAGCCCTCCACCAGATGGATTGACACAGTGTCTGCAACAATGGGCTTAAACATAAATAAGATCGTTTGCCGGGCACAGAATCAGAAAGTGTTTCGATCTGCTATACATAGGGTCGCTATGAGTCAGACTCGACTCAAAGGCACCTAACAACAACAACAGGGAGTGCAGAGCCAGGATTTAATACCAAATCTTCAGGTCCCAGTCCTTAGCCAGGATTTATACTTGAAGGCCCTTATTAAATGATATCTTCTCCAATATGCTTTTACTGATTTCTTCAATTATGAGTTCTCTCTCTCTTCACTCTTTTTTGTTTTTGTTTTTAGTACAGTAATTGATTATATTCTATTTTTCAAGGTCCTTAATGTAAGTGACTTATCTTTCATATTTCATTTCTCAACTGCCTGTTATTATAACAGATTTTCAGCTAATGTTTGGAGATGTGAATATCTATAGTTCTATCATGTTACAGGGCTGTGGTTTAGCTCAGTTGGCAGGGCATTGCTCGCACAATCTGAGATCCTCAGTTCTATCCCCAGCACTACAAAAATGGGAGAAGGATGTGGAAATCCATTCCAGAAACAATCCTGAAACAATCAGCTACTGAAAACCCTAGGAGAGTTTGCTATGTCAACCCAACTTCATGGCACCTAAGAACAGCAACAACATCATGTTATAGTTTAAAAGATGCCCTATGGTCACTTGGGGACTAGGGTTTAGCTCAGTTGGTAGATTCACAATTACACATGCACCACTAAGGGCACAAATGAAGAAAGGAAGACCTCTACCAGTTTTTGCAGTCTGAAATTGATTGAACATGCAGTCAGGATGCACTGGTAGTTACTGGTGACCGGAAGGCAAAAGTTGGTAACAACAAAGAAGGCCCAGTAGTTAGAAAATATGGCTGTGGTGATAGAAATAATGCTAGATAGCACATGACAGAATTTTGTCAGACCAATGACCTTTCCATTGCAAAAAAAATTTTCACCAGCATAAATAGTGACTATGTACATGGAGTCCACCAGATAGAACATACAGAAACCAAACTGACTACATTTGTCAAAAAGGATGATGGAAAACCTCAATATCTAAAGTCAGAACAAGACCAGGTGCTGATTGTGGCTCAGACCATCAACTGCTCATATGCAAATTCAAGGTGAAAATGAAGAAAATTAGAACAAGCCAAAGCATGATGTTGAGTATATCCCACCTGAGTTCAGAGACCACCTCAAGAACACATTTGATAAGTTAGACACCTATGATTGAATATTAGATGAATGTGGCATGACATCAAAGACATCATTCAGGAATAAAACAAAAGGTTATTAAAAAGACAGGAAAAAAGAAAAGACCAAATTACAGGTCAAAGGAGACTCTGAAACTTGCCATTGAATGTCAAACAGCTAAAGTAAAAGGAAGACATGATAATGAACTAAACAGAAGTTTTCAAAGGGCAGCTCTAGAAGACAAAATCAAATATTATAAAGACAAATGTAAAGAGCTAGAAACAGAAAACCAAAAGGAAAGAATATGCTCTGTTTTTCCTCCAGTTTAAAGTGCTGAAGAAAAAACTCAAGCTTCGAGTGGCAATAGTGAAGGATTCTACAGGGAAAATATTTAACAATGCAGAAAATATCAAAAGAGGATGGAAAGAACACACAGTCATTATACCAAGAAGAATTGGTGGATGACCAACCACTTCAAGAAGCTGCATATGATCAGGAACCAATGCTACTGAAGGAAGAAGTAGAAGCTGCCTTGAAGGAACTTGGTGAAACATGAGGGTCCAGGGATTGATGGAATACCCAATAGAGATGTTTAACAATGCAGAAAATGTTAACAATGTTTAACAATGCAGAAAATATCAAAAGAGGATGGAAAGAACACACAGTCATTATACCAAGAAGAATTGGTGGATGACCAACCACTTCAAGAAGCTGCATATGATCAGGAACCAATGCTACTGAAGGAAGAAGTAGAAGCTGCCTTGAAGGAACTTGGTGAAACACGAGGGTCCAGGAATTGATGGAATACCCAATAGAGATGTTTCAACAGATGCAGCACTGGAGGTGCTCACTTGTTTATGCAAGAGTTTTGGAAAACAGCTACCTGGCCAGCTGACTGGAAGAGATCCATATCTGGGTCTATTGCTAAAAAAGTGGATCCAACCAAATACAGAAATTATTGAACAGTATCATTAATATCTCAAGCAAGTGAAATTTTGCTAAAGATCATTCAAAAGTGACTGCAACAGTATATTGACAGGGAATTACCAAAAAGTCAAGCCACATTCAGAAAAGAGCAGGGAACCAGGGACATCATTGTTGAAGTCAGATGGATATTAGCCAAAAGCCAAGAATACCAGAAAGATTTCTATCTATATTTTGTTGACTATGCAAAGGCATTTGATTCTGTGGATCACAACAAATTATGAATAACACTGTGAAGAATGTGACTACTATAGTACCTAATTGTACTCATGAGGAATCTGAACATGGACCAAGAGGCAGTCATTCAAACAGAACAAGGAAACATTGGTTGGTTTAAAGTCAGGAATAGTGTGTGTCAGGGTTGTAGCCTTTCAACATACCTCTTTAATCTCTATTCTGAGCAAATAATCTGAGCAGCTGGAGGAGAAAAGAGGAATGAGACACAAGTTACAAAAATCATTAAATGAGAGAAGAAATGCTACCATGGTACTTACAGACATCAAACTGATAGGAAATATGGTAAATGAACCTTGTGCATATAAATTCAGTCACTTAGAGGAAATGGATCAATTTATTGAGAGAAACACACTGTCAAAATTCTCTTAAGAATAGATTACATTTTATATAAAAGCCACATGACAAAGTAAATTCTAGGTGTAGGGAACTTTACCAGAAAATTCTACCAAATATTTAAGGAATGATACTAATTCCTTTTACATTTCTCCAGAATGATGAGAAGGGAGAATATTTTTCAAATCCTTTATGAAGTCAGCATTTTCTTGATACCACATCTAGTCAAATACATTAAAAAGAAACAAAGCTACCAACTAATATACCTCATGACATACATACAAAACTCCTTAACAAGCTATTAGTAAATTAAACTTATAATATTTGAAACAATTAACACAACATCCCAAGCAATGCTTATCCTGTGAATGTAAGGCTGATATAGTATTGTCAATGCCAGGCACGGTGGTGCACACTTGTAATATCTGTGATTCAGGAGGCGAAAGCAGGAAGACTGCAAGTTCAAGGCCTGAGGCAGATTGCACAATTTAGCAAGACTCTGTCTCAAGATAAAAAATAAAAAAGGGGTTGGAGGTGCAGCTCAGGGGTAGAGCATGTATACAGTATGTGGGGTTCCTTGAGTTTAACCTCAATTACCACAAAATACCCTGTACACACATATGAATGAATGTCTTCTACCATATTAACAGGCTATAGAAGAAAAATCTCATTAATACTTCAACTGATGGTAAAAAGCATGACAAAATCCAATCTCCTGTCATGATTAAAACTCTCAGAAAAATAAGAATAGAAGGAAACTTCCTTAACTTGATAAAAAGCACTTACAATAATCCTACACCTAACATTACACATAATGGTAAAGATTCAATGCTTTCCCCTAAGATTGGGAATGAGGCAATTATGTCCACTCAGACCTCTTGTGTGCAACATTTAACTGGAGGTCCTAGCCAGTGCAATAGGACAAGAATAAGAAAAAGTATAGTTTTAGAAGAAAAGAAACTGTATTCACAGAAGTTATTTTTTCATTTAACTTCCTCCAAACTTTAAATAAAAGCTATGAGAGGTCACAGAACATAAGGTCAATACATAAGGACCGATTCTATCTCTACAGAGAAGCAACAAAGAGTTGGGGATTTAATTTTTTTTAAAATTCCATTTACAAAAGCACCCCAACCATGAAACACATTATTACACATCTTATATAACATATACAAGATTCCCATGCTGAAAACTACAAAACGATGACTAAAGAAATTCTAAGCACATGGAAACATATACTATATTAATGGATTGGAAGAATCAATACTGTTAATGTGTCATTTGCTCTTAGTCTGATCTGTAGATTCAACAAAATTCCAATAAAAATCCCAGCAGGATTTTTTATAAAAACTGGCAAACTGATTAAACAATTCATATGTAAAAGCAAAGTAATGAGAAGAGCCAAAACAATTTTGCAAAAAACAGAATATATCATACTACCTAATTTCCAGATTTACTGCACAATTGTAGTTGTCCAGACAGTGTGGGAATTGGAGAGGGGTTAGACATATAGATTGATGGGATAGGACAGAGAACTCAGAAACAGACAAACATATGGTTCATCTGATCTATATTGTTCATAAGATTCACAACCAAAACACAATTAATTTTCAACCAATGATGCTCAAACAATGGGGCATCCACATGGCCAAAACAACAAGACAAAAAGATGGAACCTTGATCTATACCTTGGTCACATTATGGAAAAACCAACCCAAAATGAGCAAAGACTTAAGAATAAAGCCTAAAATAGTAAAATTTCTAGAAGAAAATAAATGAATTATGACTGTACCTAAAATCTTAGAAGAACCTCACAAACATAACTTAGGACAGAACAATAAAAATTACATAAAAGCATATGCAACAAATGGAGCTTAAATTAATATATGGTATTATAAGTCAGGAGAATGGTCTTCTTGGTCAAGGAAGACAGGCATAACCTCATGTTAATATGAAGGTAGCTATGGACATGAGGCACTCTTAAAGTGCCTTCTCTAAACAGAATGGTGGTTCCAAGAGTGTACTCAGTTTGTGATAAAGTAGCCAAGTATACATTAACATATAAATTTATATTATACATCACAAATCCTGTTATTTTCAGAGATACTCACTGAGTGCCATTTGATAGTCATTTTTCTTTTCTGACACCCACTTCTTTATAAATAAAATGAGGAAGGTCAACTAGACTATAATAGCTCCTTGGTTTGCACAAAGTGGTAGTTTATTGAATAATTTTTAGGTTGAATTTAGTTGGTCTACAATTAGATACTTAGAATTGCTAGAAAAATTTACATTTCCTTTTTTAGGGGGTCAGCAAGCCAGCCGGGAGAGTAATTTGCATTGCTATCACTGATTCTGTAACCTAGGATGAATATAAGCCATAAGCTCCTTTTCTGAATGGGTTCCTAAAAGGGCCTGCAGGGTCCTGAGATCAGTGCTCGTCTCCCAGGTTCACTCTAATCTTAATTTCATCTCTTATTTCCCAGCTTGTTCTCTTCTCCATAGACACTCTGGAGCCTTTAATATCCCTCCAGCACTGAAGGTAACAGCGTCTACTTTGTTGGCTCTTCTGAAAAGTACAACTTCCATCTGTACCCTACTTATTCTTCCTGTAATATATATCACCATTTAACATGATGCATGATTTACTTTTGTGCTGTATTTATTGCTTATTAAATGTCTCCCCCAAGTATAAGTGTGAGTACCACAAAGTCAGGGATGTTTGCCTGTGTTGCTCTCTGACGCATCTGAAGACCCTGCAATATCTGGTGAATGAGCTGAATGAATAATTGTGATGTAACTCCAGATAATTAAAAATTTTAAAGGAAACAGAGACTTCTATATATGCAAGGGTATATTACTGTACATTCTCTAATATAACCTGTAAGAGCTCTTGACCCGCGAATCCAATCTACACAAAATTCTAATCTGCATCTGATTTTGTAGGCCTCTGAAACTGTTGAAAAGGTGCAGATTCAATTCAAGAATATACTTATCTTATAAATATCTACCATTTTCTCATTTAAAAGTCTATTTTGAATAAATACATCATAGTCTTATTTAATGCTTAAACTGGCGTAATAGAGTCTGGTAGATGCAGCAGGAACTAGGTCTTTGAAAGAAGAAACACAGAAAGAAGAATTCAAAAGAGCACCCCCAAGCCACTACTGTGACCAATTAGAGTCATGACCATATTTCAAAGAGAAAGAATTAGAGCCACAGCTATATTATTTCCCCCCTTTCAAACCTAAAATATGAAACTAGGAAAAACCAAGCCAATTTCAGAAGAGCCTGGAGATAAAATATCTACAGTTTTACACGATAGGGAAATGTTAAAATCAAAACATATTTAATTACTGTAGTTACTGTTGAAGCTAATAATTCTACTTTTAACACCATAATGAAGAATAAAAGATACTTGGATAATTCTTTATATTTTTGTAAAATACTATACTATTTACCAAAGTTAAGAATAGTCATTATCAATCCATCTCTATCCCAGTAAGGAGGTCAATGTGTGCATTATGACTCTTGTTGAGGAAGAGAAGAAAAGACAATAAAGCTTGAAAGTTATAAGGATCTTCTCAAGGTTACTGAGCAAAGAATGGCACAGACGAGAACAGTATACTGCAGTAGGAGGGAGAACACAAAGGATCCTACTCTGATGCTGATTGGCTTAATGTCCAAAACATTTCACTCTCCACTTATACAATGGAGAGCTTGGCTCAAATCAGCTACTCACAACTGTAGGCAGCAGATTATTGCTGGGCCTTGGAGTGAGCAGAGTCCTCAGATGAACGCATCCCCTAAAGACAAAAGTTCTTCCTGCTAGGTGCCATGGAGTCAGGTCCCACTCAGAGCAACCCCATCTGCAACAGAACGAAATACTCCCAGACACTGTGCCATGCCTGGCACTATTGTCGGGGCTTCTCTGCTGCTCATAGGGTTTTCAATGGTTGATTGTTTTGGGGGAATAGGCTGCCAGTTCCTTTTCCCAAGTCTATAGCACCTGGTATTCCCGGATGGTCTCCCATGCAAGGAATAACCAGGCCAGATTCTGCTTAGCTTCCAAGATCTGACAAGATCAGACACCAGGGTGGTATGCTGTAGACACATACTAAAATAGTAGACAATAAGTAAATATATACATAAGCACAATAATAAGAATAAATCACCCTGAATATTGTTTATAGACATGTGAATACCTCTCGTTTTCAAATATATGTTGAAGCCATCATAAAGAATAGAACACATATCACTAGTAAGGTATAGAATTCATTAAGCTTTCTGTCAGTATTTTATGCATATTGATATATATTAACTATGCAGTTTATATTACATAGATGTTCATAATAAAATAGAAACTTAACATTTAATCTCTGAAGTCTCCTCCAATTTGTAAATGCTAAGCTGCAGAGCATGGAATTGATTGCTCTGTGAGACATCTATGGTTCTTCCTCCCACAGCAATGCTTTATACATACATCTTTTTAGCTCAGAAGCCATTGTTTAATCTCCAGCTCAAAGTCTAAAATGAAATGCAGTAAAAATTGGGCTACTCTGATCAAGGCATGTGATTGGAGTAGAGAAATGGCACCTAGGGCTGAGAAGACCCCTTTGCTTCTCCACACTTGAGGTGTTCTCTAAACACCTCCCAGGCTTCTGTGGAATAGCTTCAAAATAACCATTGACAAAGAGTGAAAACTCATATAGCTTTTGATACACTAATGAGAAAATGATGAATAAGCCAGGCAATGGACAAAGCGTGTAAAGAGGTATGTGGCTAAATATAGGGAATGAACTAAACTCACTAAAATGATAAAGTTGCAAATTAAAAATTGAGATTTCATTTATAGACATTTTGGCAAACATTTAAAAGATGGAAAATGTTCAAGATTAGTGAGAGTATGGAGAATCAGATATTCTTACTCATCATTGAGAAGAATGAACTGAGCCTCCTCCTTTTAGAGGGCTATTTCAGTAGGTATCACAATAGAAATGCACATACACTTTTGACTCAGTAAGCCCATTCCAGAAATCTACTCTGAAGAAAGCCTCAAAATTTAATGAACATAATTGCACAGAGATACTTACCTTTAATGGCAAATATGGAAAGACATAAATTCTTATCAGTACAGAAATGGCTGAGGGACTTATGGTTCATGCAACTTATAGAATACAAAAGACCCATACGGACTATCATTCTGAGAAAGATACCAAGTATACAGTATTAGGGGGAAAAAGGCAAAGCAAGATGCAGAGCAATACATATACTACTCTGTGTATATTTATGTACATATGTATTTTTATGGGGCATAAAATATTGTGTTAACAGTGGCTTCTAGGGAAATAAGTTCAGAAGAATTTTGTTCTCAGCTGTGTGCAGTGGCACATGCCAGTAATCCCTGTGACTTGGGAGCTGAAGGCAGGAGGATTGCGAGTTTGAGGCCAGAGGCAGCCTGTGTAACATAGTGAGAACCTGTTTCAATATAAAAAAATTAAAAATGGGCTGGGTGTGCAGCCCCATGGTACAGTACTTGCAAAGTATCTGCGAGGCCCTGGCTTCAACCATCCAGTACCACCAAAAACAAACAAATAAATAATAATTATAAAAGATTATGCTATTTAAATACTCTTGAATAATTTTATTTTTGACTAGAAGATGAATTAATTCCGAAATAAGGATATTAAAATAAAGACATAGTATACTGCATGCAGTCATTCTACAAATAAGTTGCTTGAAGCAATTTATAAGAAAACTGAAGCCTAAATTACACATTAAGCTCCAGCTACTATTCTGATTCAAACTTGTATACGTTTTTGTTGGAAAAGCCTATAAAATAAGAGAGCAAGGCACACTTTATGGGGAGTTAAGCACTTATACATTCTGAGGACAAAAAGCATGAAATACTTCTAATAGTGGGAAGAAGAAGGATTTCAACTATAAAAGAGGATTTAGTAGCATTAATAAAGCACTCCCTTAAAACAGCAAGTCACTGTTAAAATAATTAATAGAGCAGAGTACATGGAAACAGAAAGCAGTCAATGGTGAAGCCTGAAAGTTTGCAGTGACCTGCATGTCATGCTTGAACAACTCTTACAGAAAAATCTCTGTGACCTAGTGGATCAGCATACAAGTCTATCAAAAAAGAGCTTTAAATTTTAAGTGGTTTTGTATCCACTGTGAATATAAAAGGTTAAATGGGTATTAAAAGAGCAATAATTCTTTCTGATTAAATTTTTATCTAAAGACAGAGTAAAAGGTTCAAAATGAAGCACAGACTCTGGTAACAATTACTGGAGTTGCCATGAGAGTTAAACTTTAACTGGCTGAGCGGGAGCTTTTATTTATTTATTTTTTTAAGTGAAAGGTGATATTGTAAATTTGGAATCTTCTTCCTGTGGCAGACTGAATGAAAACCTGTTAAAAGGCAGTTGACTAATTCTGGATTATTTTAATTATTGAGAAGAATTCACTTACACTGAAGAGAAAAGGAAAAACAACCACACATATGTAGCAGAACTGCAATTAAATAATTATTCATCACAAATAGTTAATCACTCTTTTAAGTAAAGAGGGTGGAACCCAAACTGCAGCTGTATTTTAAGACATGGAGCAAGAAAATTCACTAGCAAGTGACAGAGTTCATAAAATCAAAACATAAAATCTAGACAGAAGCTGCACAGAGTTTTAAAACCTGCTGTCTCTCAGGCATCGTTCCCTCATTTCTATTCAGCATTTTCCCAGCTTGAGCTTGCAAAATTGTTATGAATGCTTGACCAAGTTGACAAGTGGCTGCATTAAAGACTCACTAAAGTGTTCCCTGACATAAGGAACTATGCATTATCTATCTCTCACCTCCCTGAGTGGTATCTCAAAGAAGCATACACTACACTTTAAGATGTACATAAAAGAATCAGATCCTGTCCAAGACAAAACAACCAAGATGAACACAAGAAGAGAGCCGAAAAGCTGATCTGTGCAGAAATATAGAATTGACCTGGATGTTTAGCCAGGAGTGAAAGCAACATACAGGGAAACTAAGATTTATCTTTGAATGGCTGGGAGAGTGAACAGATATTATATTCCTGGAGAGGGCTGGATTTATGACGTGCACTGTCTACTGTTTTGGGAAAGTATCAGAAAGCAGTAGCAAGAGAATAGGTCCTGGACACTGACTGAGTTCAAGATCAAGCTCTCTCAAATGTCTATGCCAAATGGACAAATTACCAAACCTGTTCAAACCTCAGTTTTCTCTTTTATTAAATAGGATGGATAAGAGTACCCATTTCATAGCTTGAAATGTAGTATATAAGTACTGTGTGGGAAGCTAAGCAGGGTCGGACCTGGTTAGTACTTGGATAGGAGACCACCTGGGAATACCAGGTGCTGTAGGCTTGGGAGAAGGACCCAGCAATCCACTCCCCCAAGAAATCAACAACCCACTCCCCCCAAACAATCATCCATTGAAACCCTATGAATAGCAGAGAAGCACTGACAACAGTGTTTCGCCTGTTGTACGTAGGGTCGATGCCTTCGAGTTAGACACAGACTCGATGGTACCTAACAACAAGTACGGTGTTCAGTGACTACTAAAATGATCATTGTTACTCATATCTTATGTTATATAAACATTCAATGCCAAGCGCAGACACACAAATGTATGAAGGATATAAAGTATTCTTTCTGAGTACCTAACAGGAGTCAGGCCCCACACCAAGAGTTCTTGTGAACCTTTCCTCATTCATTCCTTACCAATGAAAATACTCTCCTACTCCTGGTGAAGTACTTCAGAGGTCCAGGGAAGTTAATAAACTTGTCCAAGTTCATAAACAAATATTTTCATCATAGAGTTCACTATCACCGTAATACTTCCTGACCAGAGAGCACTTTTTTCCCACTAGGGAGCTCTAGGAAACACAAATGCAAGATAAGTTACAGGCACTTCTCTCACAAGCTGCATTTGTATGGAATATAAGAAACATTCACATAAATGTATAACTAGTAAGATAATCTGTGTCATAAAGTGAGAAGAGGAGGGAGTAATCACTTGGGAGACAAAAGGAATCTTCAGGGAGACAATGACATGACACTGGAATTGGTTCCCTAAGATTTAGAGATAAAAATGTGAAAAATAAAAGGCATTTCAATGTTGGGCATAGAATGAGGAAAAGTGGAGACCACAAAAAGATGTGACTTCATGGGGATATAAAATGGTTATAGTGTAGTAGCTGTGAAGTGAGATGTGCTCGGATAATCTGGGCCAGCTATGCAGCTTCAATCTCTCCAATACTTCTATATATAGAGGTTTTGAAGATTCTGTGATTTTACTTTGTGGGCAACACTAAGTCTAGAGGAACACTCACTCACTAGGCCTCATGAGCAGCATGGATCGACTTCAAAATGCCTTATTATCACTTTGATCACTACCTCAATCTTCACATGTGGGACACACCTCTACCTGCTGCCCGTGAACTACACTGAGAAAGAACTCTGGTAGCTTGACCATGGCTTTCTGGTAAACCCAACACAAAGACAGACTTCATGCTCTCAGTTTCTCTCCTCTGCTTTGTCAGGTCACCAAAGCCCACAACCAGCAGCCCAGGGCCCAGTGCTGCCTGTGTTTCCAAGACAACTAGGTGAATATAATCCCTCAAATGGGTAGAGGGAATAAAATCAACAGTGTTCCTGTTAGGGCAGAGTTTGTGGAGACAGGAGTGTTGGGCTCCAATTTTAAAGCTGGTTTAGATTTTATAGCAGAAGGAGAGGCCATTTCAACTGGGAGAAAAGGAGATGAAGATAAGAGATCTCATTCCAACAAAAGGGATGTTTTTAAGCTTTATGAAGAAGGGAGAACCATAATGAGAACTGTGTAGAAAAGTGGAGCGTGTCCTGGGTAATGAATCAGAAGGATGTAATCTGTAGCCATTTCTGAAAGGAACAGACAGAGGACACTGATAAGATTCAACTGGCTAGCAGAGGGAAGGACTGGGAATATGGCTGTAAGTCCAAGATGTCTTTCTACTAAATCATGCAGTAGAAAACACAGCGGGGCTCACATTTGGGACAGGGAAAATCTTTCACTCTTCAGGTTGTGTTTTTAACTAAACCATGTTTAATTCAAACTCATCTTACTCTAGGAAATGAGGAGAATCGGACAGATGTGGAATACATGGTGTGTGGCTAAAACCACAACACTTAGGGAAAAGGTTCTGCTAGTCACTCACTCATAATGTTGCTTCCATATATCCTCTATTGCCAGAGACCTTTCAGGGAAAGCCTGTAATGGATGAGTGGTGTAAGAAGTAATAAAATGGCTGAGCTTTCTTTTATTTTTGGGAGAAAGGCCAAAATCTTTAGCAAGGCTTCAGCTCTTCATGGTCCATTTCTCAGAATGCATCTGGCATCACGATTCTCCCTCAATCTCTGGGCTCTGACCACACTGGTTTCATTCAGTTCCTTAATTCAGTATGCTCTACCGTCTAGGATGTCTAAATACCTACTCATTCCTCATAGCTCAGTGGAGTATCACTTCCTCAGGAATGCCTGCCTTGACCCTTCTGTCTAGGTCAAGTTCCTTTGTCTTACTTCTCTTAGAACAATACCTCTTTCTTCTAAACAACTCTATCTCCTTTATTTGAACAGAAACATCCTGAGATCAGGCATTGGTCTGTTTTTTCTAACCAAGGAACATCTAGACGTTGTGTATAGTAGGGTTTCAACTGAACTTTGCTGAATGACTGAATAAACATTTTCCTCCTCAAAAACAAGGTAACTCTCCCAATTATAAAAACAGAGGAATCAGTGGTTAAATGATATAGTTGAGGCAAAATGAATCAATTTGTGGGTCATTAATTTAAATCAGATCATTATATAAAATGTATACAGAACTGTGTAATATAAAGAAAGCTAAATAAGCCACAGAATTTTATTTGGACCATACTAGGTGGGTATACTGATTCAAACGGAGCTATAGTCATAATGATAAGGGAAGCATGGAAGAGACCTGCTGGACATGCACCTCTTCTTTTTGGGGACACAGTGGTAGCAGGTCACATTTCCAACTCTTCTGTTCAACTGTAGACAAATGACTGAGTCTCAGCCAATGATATATGACTACAAGGAACACTGTGTTACATTCCTAAGTCTGGCCTGCAATCATCATCACCATCACCTCACAAGGTCCTGGATGCTCTCTTCCCTCATCTGCCAGACACAGAGAATGGAGCACAGGACTGGGCTCTAGAAAAGGGTGGAGTCTGTGGTTGGAGTAAGTCCAAGCCACTGAACTCCCAAGTAGAAATCAGCTGCTGAAAACCAATGGGAAGTCATAAGAAGAAATAAACTACTATTGTGTTAAAGCACTGAGATTTGGGGGTTTGCTATAGCAATAGTATATGCTTATATACATAGTATATTCATATACACACATACATATATAAATATATGTTTGCGTTACCTTTCCTGTTAACACTTTAGCTGAATGTATAAGGGTAGATTTGATGGATAAAATATACTGCTAGCAGTTTTTCAGCAAGTCCTACTGAAGCCCAAGTCTGGACAGGACTTTGTTGCTACTCTGTCTAGCTCCTTTCTAGTGCAGAAGGCAAATCCTTGTCATGACCAGGCAGAACAGCTTCAGCATAACACCTGCATTTGTAAGAGTGCAGGAGGAGCCCTTGAGGTAGCCCTTCTTGGCCTTTAAAATTTTCATCAAATTCCATATTGTGTAGAACCTTAAATCTCCTCTGTGGCTTTTTCCAATGACTCATTTCTCTAACACAAAGAAATGGGTTTGGTCACTTTCTTCTATTTGCCCCCTCCCTGCCCCCTGACATGAGTCCATCTGAATATAAATTGGGAGCAAGACAGAGTGTTGGGACAACACAGAATGACTTAAGCTGCAGTGGCAGGCAATGCCAGTGAATTTGAGAGAACTCAGTTGGGGACAAGAGGTTTCTTTTCCGCACAATCACACAGTTAAAAAATCAGCCTTTTCTATGATATTTGATTATTAAAGTTTTTTTTAATGTGGTATTGGGGGTTGAACCCAGGGACCTCGCGCCTGCATGCTTTGCAAGTGCTGGACCACTGAGTTGCACCCCCAGCCCATGTTTTTACTTTTTGAGACAGTGTCTCGCTAAGTTACACAGACTGCCTCTAGTCTTGAACTTGTGATCCTCCTGCCTCTGCCTCCCGAGCCTATGGGATTACAGGCTTGCGCCACCATGCCCGGCTCTGATTATTAAAGTATTTGAAGTATTAATAATCTGCCAATGTCCAGGCCTCACTTTTAGAGATTCTGATTTTATTGTGGTGAGGTGTGGATCTGGGCATTAGAATTAAGACAAAATTCTCCTGGTGATTCTAATACATACCCAGAGTTGAGAAATAGTGAGATATACCTATATGGAACTATCAACTGTCAATATCAATTACACATGGGTACCACAGGGAATAAAAAGGAATATTGTTCTCAAAGACACCTATACAAAACAGCTTCTAAAATCAGGCTGAATTCATTGCCTAAAGAAAACCCCTTTTTCTTGTTGTGATTTATGCCCTTTATTCAAGTCCTGTGAGTTGGAGGCTCATGGAGAGTCTCGATGAGAAAGGCCTGGCTTGAGGTCAACAATGGAAATCACCCACACACACCACTTTTATCACACAGGATAAGACTATTATCCCTTAGAAACACAGAAATGTGTATTCCACAATGATGGGGACTACAAGATCATTTCCAGCTCTACTCCACACCTCCAGTACTGCTGCAAGCACCCTAGGGTGCAATTTTGAAAAACTTTTCTTCCTGAAGGTAAAACTAATGGATGGGAGGTGAGAGAAGCTGCCTGCTTACCACCACAGGAAGGGGATGGCTTCCAACAGGTTTGGAGCACGCCTTTGCTAATTAATAAAGCACACACCCATGTGAGTAGGCCTCACTGTGAGAGCAGGCTGGCAGTGACTGTCACCTCAGAACATCAGTGAGGTGATTAGTTTGATGCCTCCCATGCGTCTCCATTTCACTGTCAGTACAATGGGCAGGGAGACTTGGCTGGGCTACCTTTACAATCTCTTTGTCCTGTCTAAAGAAGCTTCTATAAACCTCTCACGGCTGTCCGGCAGCTTAGCAGCTAGCAGCCACCTTGGCAGGGACTCCTGTGATGTAGACAGTGCCCACCAGAGGGACTCTCACCCTCGCGCACAGTCCCCGGCTCTAACTCCTTCCAGACTGTCCCTTCCCTTCTTTAGGAGAATCTGCCCTGACACCAAAGAGGGAGGAAGTTTTAAACTAAAGCTAGCAGTGTCTTAACCTTACACTACCCACCCTCTGATTCTGGAGTCCAGTGTTTAAGGAGTCCCAAAGATCTGATGAGTAGAGTAGGGTGGCTGAGGAGAGGCTTTAACTTTGATTTTATGTTCTTAACTATTGACTTCCATGTCTACCATGACCCAGTGAGGAAGAGTGCATTGTTCAATAGGATCTTGGTCCTTCATGGGCACTTCCAATCAAAGGCCTACCTTCCACATTGCTGAAAGATCACAAGGCACAGGAAAGATCAAACAGAAGTCACCAGGCTTGCCCATTATCTTCTAGGGTGGAGGGTAAGGATTCCACCTTACTAAAGAGATTTTTTAAACAATAAAAGTCACATACATCTAATGCTTCTAAAGTTTTTTTTTTCCTCTTTAAGATTTTTCTAATTTGGTCAATAAAGTTAGGCAAACCAATGAAAAACACTGTGGCTAACTGGAATGACAAAAGCTGAATTCTAACTTTTGAAATGTTAACTCATTTCCTGCACTTTCATGCATGCTTTTACTTATTTATTTAAAAGTTCAATTGGTATAGAAAGATATATAAAATGAAAAGTAGAACTCCTTCCCAGAGGTAATTACTAATAGTTGTTGTTGTTAGGTGCCATTGAGTGGGTATCCGACTCATAGCGACCCTCATAGGGTTTTCAATGGCTGAGTGCTTCGGGATTGCCTTGGGAGTGGATTGCCAGGCCCTTCTCCTCTAATAGTTAGGTATTCCTAAAATTTTCTATGTACATGCACATAGAAAAGCAAAGCAAAAGATGTTATCAGAAATTTTCTATGTGCATGCACATATTCACAAGTAAACACTCATTTTCAAAGTGTTTCTTTAAGCATCAAGAATCTTTCAGCATAAAGATACTTTCTGTATTATTCTACACCTTGATTTTTTGAAAAATAATTTTTCTTGGATGTCTTTATCACTGTCTATAGATTTGCCTTGTTTTCTGATAACTTCCATGTTATTATTGTACACATTTATCATATTTCCTTTATTTTGTAATTTCATTTCCCAAAACAGTCATTGAAAACCCTATGGGGGTCTCTATGAGTCAGACATGACCAGACAGCATCTAACAACAAACGCTATTATAAGCAATTTGGCAATGTATACCTTTGACAAAGTTATCTCTGTACCCTTGTGCAAATCTCCCTACAGTGTCTTACTGTCTGAAACTGAATTATGAAGTCCAAATATGTACGTGTTTAAACTTTCAAAAGATGGATCTAAGCTTTGTTTCTAAAGGAATATCAATTTGTACTCCAATATAAAATATATGAAAAGACAGGCTTTACCATCCCATACTCAGTACCAGGTACCAAACTTGTAAAATTTTTTTGTTTTGTTTTGTGTTTTGTTTTTTTAGAGTGGAGAGGGTCTCATCGTATTTCCCAGGCCGATCTGACATTCACAATGTAGCCCAAGCTGGCCTCAAACTAAGATCTTCCTGCCTCAGCTTCCCAACTACTGGGATTATAGACATGCACCACCACCTCAGCCTAAACTTGCAAATCTTAGCCAATATCAGAAGGAAAATAATATTTTAGACTGCACTTCTCTAAATAAAATAAGGTTGAACATACTTTCATAGGTTCATTTTCTGTTTTAGTGCCTCTTGTATGAATTGGCAGTTGATTTTCTTGCTCTTTTTGTCTAATAGATGGTTTATTTATTGATTGATTGATTGACTGATTTTTGTATTTTTTTTTTTTTTTGAGACAGGGTCTTGTCATGCCAGCCACACCTGGTGGATGATTCTTTTTAAATAAATTTTAATGAGATCTTTATACATAGAATTATTGGCTTGTCATTTATGTGCACAGGGATATGTCACTGAGACTCAGTTTCCAAGTTTCTAAGGACTGAAAGAGAAAAAGGCAAAAGAAACCAGAATATAGGATTAAGTGAGATAAGGAAGGCAAAAGCACCTTAAAAACTTTTAAAGCACTACAGACTTGTGCTTTATTAAGATTTATTCACTGGTGTGTTTTGAATCATTGCACATGCAAAATCTGGCCACACAGTGGGACAGAATGAGGTAATGGCTTACTATCCTAGGACAAAAGTCCTTTAAAAGTCACCTGGGGAGCTCTTTGTGAATTAAACGGCCAGATACCAGATACGGTCAATTGCTTTAGGCCATGCCGCTAATCAGTAGCTGGGCCAGGTGGCTCCAACTTTCCTGATTTCCAATTGAACATGTTGTTGTTAGGTACCCTCCGGTTGGTGTGCAACTCATAGAGACCTACTATAACAGGGGAAACACAATTGTTAGTGCTTCCCTGCTATTCATAGGGTTTTTGATGGCAAGTTGATTTTTGACAGTGGGTCGCCAGGTCCTTCTCCCAAGTCTACAGCACCTGGTGTTCCCAGGCAATCTCCCATCCAAGGACTAATCAAGCCCGACCCTGCTTAGCTTCTGAGATCTGATGAGATCGGATGCTACAGTGCTATGGCTTCAGGCTTCCAGCTGAACATACTTGCCATTAAATCAGACATGTACTGTTACAAAGCAAAACCCAAAGACCTGCTCACGATTACTTAAAATAACAACTGAGGGCACAGTGGCCACAGATGGAGAGGATCAACAAGCTATACTGGGATGAAGTCCACAAAGACAGTAGCTGCCATAGAAACTGAGAAGGGGCCAGCAGGCTGGTGACTCAATGCTTATGGTCAGCACTGGTTAGGCCCTGTCTCATTCTTGTCACACAATGTGGGAGGGATGGAGAGAACTTAAAGGAAAAGGGAAGAGAATGCTGGCAAGATTCAGGGAAAATGCCTAAAAGGCTTGAAAAGAAGGGGTGGTGCAGCAGGGTTATAGAACCTAGAACCCCACAGCCGCCCCCATAGCTCATGCATAGGGATCCTAGTTTGTGACATCATCTTTGTTTAATTCAACCCCTCAGTCCAGAAACACTCATTTCAGTGCTTGTTAAATAGGATGCAGGGAGGAGCAAGATACAATCCCTGCCATTCGGGCGAATTCACCAATAATAGGGTATATGGCAAATACACATGTAACTTCAATGCAAACTTCTAGATGCTATGATGAGGCAAAGCAAAAGACGTTATCAGAAAATGCTGGGGAAGATAAGGTTTTGGAATCTCCTTCATTTTGGAATAAAAAGTGCTATCTGAATTGAGGCCTGGAGGAGGATAATTCTCGTCTAGGGATGGAGACAGAAGTGAGAAAGTTATGTATTCTGTGGAGGGGAAGTACTGGCCCAGCCTGGAGGGAAGGTACAGACCCTGGGTTTTGAAAGTGTGTTTGTGTGTGTGCTTGTGTGCACAAGTATGTATGCATGTGTGTGCCTGTGGATATAAGCTTTTTGTATGCTAGTCCCAGAGAGATGAACTTTTGCTTCAAGGCTATGCCGAGTCACTGAAGGTCTCTGAAGGAACTTGCCATGTAAACAAAGGGAGATGTGAAGGAACCAAAAGTATTATATCAGAAGTTGTTTAGTGAGTAGATAGGTTATTGTTGTCAGGTGACCTCAGTTGGGTCTGATGCATAGTGACCCTATGTATAAAAGAAGAAATACTCCCTGACATTGTGCCATGCCTGGTGCTATGGCAGGGCTTGTCTGCTATTTATAGGGTTTTCAATGGTTGGTTGTTTTGGGAGTGCGCTGCCGGGTCCTTCTTCCAAGCCTACAGCACCTGGTAGTCCCAGGTGCTCTCCTATCCAAGTACTAACCAGGCTCAACCTTACTTAGTTCCAAGATCTGAGGAGATGAGATGCCAAAGTGAGGAACAGAAGGAAGGGCAGGAGTCCACAATAGCTCCCTAGCCTCTAATTAGAGAAAGTTGATAGTGAGGTTTACTGAACAGAAACAGGGAGGGGAGTAATTTTTAAGAGAAAATCCTCTGTGTGTGTGTGTGTGTGTGTGTGTGTGTGTGTGTGTGTGTGTGTGTGTGTGTAACTCTGTATGGAAGTGTCATACCATGGGCTTATGAATCTGTTTATGAAGAATGTCTGGGAAGCTGATAGATGCATGGTTTGGAGCTCAGAGAGAGTCCTAGGCTATAGATTGTGGCCACAGATTTTTAGTGCAGAGATGACATCTATGGTTCTGGAAGCAGATGAAATCACTCAGGAGTGTAGAATGAGACGAGATGAGGGATTAGAGCAAAACTCAGCAAGACAGTGAACTTAAGGAATAAAGAAAAGAAAGTTGTTAAAAACAAATTATGAGTTTAGTGACAGAAAGAAAACCCAGAGTGGATGGTACCACAGAAGCCAAAGGAACATGTCTCAAGAACATCTTTAAATGCCCCAGAGGTCTAAAGAATAATAAGGACTGAGAAAGTTTCATTGTATTTAGCACCAAAGAAGATGCAGGAGATATGGAGGGCTGTGTGTAAAAGAACAGGTGGAGACAGAAGCCAGACTGCAAGAAGCTGAACTGTGAGTGGGAGGTGACAAAGCAGAGAGAAGGAAGTGTGTGTGTGTGTGTGTGTGTGTGTGTGTATGTGTGTGTGTGTGTGTGTGTGTGTGTGTGTGTGAAGTGACAGAGAGGGAGACATGTAAAGTTGTGGAAGGGTTTTTACTTTTTATTTATATTTTGCTGATTAGCAACCTTGCAGTTAAAAGTATTTTGTTTTAAATATTATTTTTTAAAAATGTTAAATTTTCTGACAACTATAGATGTGCATGAAGTTCAGATAAACCATACAGACAGATCCATGCACCCTCTATGCTGTCTCCTCCTATAACAACACTTCCTAAATGGATGGTACAATATGGTCATGATGTCATCTTGATACAATTCACTAATCTTATTTGGATCTCCCCACTTCTACTTGTGCTAATTTGTGTGTATGTGTGGGGGTCCACATATGTGTGTGCACTTAGTTTTACATGATTTTATCACTTGTACAGATTGGTGAACCTGCCACCACAGCAAGGATACAGAGCAGTTCCATCACCACAGTGATCCCTTCTGCTGCCCTTTTATAACCTCAGGCCCAGTCCCTAAATCATAACTCCCTACTTCCCAATCCTAACTCTAGATAATCACTAAATTATTTTCCACCTCTTTAATGTCATTTTAAGTATGTCATATATAGAAAACTTCAGTGTATAATCATTAGGAATTGGCCTTTTCCACTCAGCATAATTCTCTTAGGAGAAGTTGTTGCCACAGGGATCCATAACTCCTTCTTCTTTTATTGGTACTGGGGGGCTGAACCCAGGACTTCCCACACACTTTGTAAGTGGTCTACCACTAGCTGCACCCCCAGCCCCTTTTATATTTTTATCTTTAGTCAGGGTCTGGCTAAGTTATGGAGGCTGCCTCTGGCTTTGAACTTGTGATCCTCCTGCCTCTGCCTCCTGAGTCACTGGGATTACAGGCATGTGCCACTGTACCTGGTGTCAACTCCTACCTTTTTATTGATGAATCGTATTCCAGGATAAGAACATACCAGTTTAGTCATTCACGTGTTGAACTACATTTGGATTGTTTCCAGGCTGGGGCTTTTATGAACATAGCTGCTATGAACAGATTTTGAGCCACACAAGCTTTCATGTCTCTCAGATAAATGCCTAGGAGTGCCATTGCTAAGTCACAGGGTAGTTGCAAGTTTAGTTTTAAAAGAAACTTCTACATTGTTCTCCATGGTGGTTGTACCTTTTCACATTCCACTTAAGAAATATGAGTGATCCAGTTTCTCCACATCTTCTGCAGCATTTATGTTTAACATAGTTAGCTATTGTTGTTGTTGTTGATAGGTGCTGTGCAGTTGGTCTCTGACTCTTAGTGATCCTATGTATAGCAGATGAAACACTATTGTCATGATTCTTTTCTATTCATAGGGTTTTCAATGGCTGGTTATGTTTTAGGAGTGGGTTGCAGGGTCCTTCTCCCAAGCCCACAGCACCTGGTATTCCTAGGTGGTCTCCCATCCAAGTACTAACCAGGTCCAACCCTGCTTAGCTTTCTAATATGACAGTGGTATCGCTACAGGCTTTTTAGCTATTAGGGAAACACAAATTAAAACTATAATGAGATACTACTATACTCCCATCAGAATGGCTAAGATAAAAAGTAGTAGCAATACCATCAAGGTACCTAACTGAAACATGTCAGCATAATGATGGTACTTAAAACTTTGGGAGGAAATGAAAGTTACTAAAGATAGAATTGAGAAATATAAGGAGCCCAGAAAAATTGGACAGTTTAGGCATCATGAAGGGAGGTACAAAACAGGAAAGTAAACTGAAAGCACATAAATATAAAATATGGAGGCTGGGTAGCCAAGGAAGTTTGGAGGAGAAATTTTAAGGATGAAATGGCCATTCCCCCACTGAGATGTCATGTTAAATGAACATCAGTATAGATCTATGGTTTCAGCAATGTATAAGTCACAGATGTCCTCAGCCAGTGTAGTCAATGTAAGCATGGGGGTAGGTGCCAGGCAGGAGGGAAGACAGAATGCTAGGTAAGAAAACGGGCAGATTTTTTTTTTTTAAATAGTCTTGGGGAGGTTGAATCCATGGTCTTTCACATGCTAGGCATGTGGTCTACCACTTAGCTGTACTTCCAACCCCTGTCTTATTTTTTATTTTGAGACAGAGTCTCACTGGGTTGCACAGGCTACCTCGGGCCTCAAACTCATGATCCTCCTGCCTCCGCCTCCTGAGTTACTGGGATTACAGAAAAGCACTGTAGCACTTGGCCAGAATTTGTAATAACCTACTTTGTAAAGTTTTGCTGCGAGGCATGGATAATTCAATAGCAAAGAGGAAGTTGTTAGCAATGGAGGAAAATATGGGTCATATAAGAACACATCTGGATGTTGTTGAAAAGAATCCAACTGAGAGGGAAAGGCAGATGATGTGGGATAAAGAGTGGATAATTTATGGAGCAAGGCCCTCAGTGGACAGAAGAGAATGGGCTCAGAGTGTTTGATGATCTGCTGGACACTTAGGTACAAAAACTGGATAGCAGATTCTTAAGGAGTCTCTTCTGGCAGCTTCTATTTTCACTCCGAGGAATAAGGCAAAGTCATCTCATGAGAAGAAGGGACTAGGGATGGGTCTGCTAGAAACTGGGGCAGAGTCCAGAACTTATGAAACAGATGGGTGCAGAGGCCAGGCTGCAGAGGTGTTGAACCCCGACCGAATGTGGTTGCGGTGTATGACTTCAGTGTGCCTGGATGCATGTTTCTCTCCAGTAACATTTAGTTGCTTTGGCAAGCAGAAGACAAGGGACGTCTCCATCTAGACTGTACTATTGCCAGGAAAGTGAAACAGGAGAGAAAGGTTTAGGATTGAAGGAAGACGGTATAATACTAACTCTTGCAGTACATTTATAATCTAGTGGTCAGAGAAGGTAGGATATGGTAAGGTCTTCAGGGTATCTGTCAAAACCGATGGGCAGCATTTATCAGATGTTTATTAGAAGACAGGCACTGTGCTGGCCTTTAACTCAGATGAACTCAGTCTTTCTGATAGCCCAGCACATTGAGTACCTCCTTTTATAAGCCACCTTTAATAAATAAGAGATCCTTGCATTTTTTGAGTTAAAGAACCTTAGCCCCTGTCACTTCATCTCACAGACTAAAGAGTGGCAGGGTATAGATTCAAATATCTTTTCAATTTAAATGCTCTTTACACCACCTTGTGGCTTTTAGAAGATGGAGATGGAGCCAAGTGGCAAGGATGATGCTGAATGTCATGAGATATTGAGTTTTGATTTCTTGATCATGATATTTCCTGGTATGAATTTGCAATTGCCGATGAAACCAAGTTCCCTTTAACTGTAAAACACCTTGGTTGTCTTTATGATATTATTTCTATCCAGGACAAATGAGACTCATCCAAGAAGATAAGATAAATGATGCAGGGCATCGGTACAGCATGTCAGGGGACTCATGCACAAAGAGGTCTTTTTTCTGTGTTTCACCTTCATGTTGGAAAGACCAGTACAGGTCATTTTCTCCACTTCCATTCTTGACAAATGTACTGTCCACAGTATCTCTGTGGAGGGGTCATCTCATCTCTGCTCCTTCTCGTTCAGTGGTGAGAAACTGGATAACTCACAAATCTACCTTCTTTTTAACACAGAACATATTGTGGAAGGCTAACTAGCTCCCAAAACTGACCCTAGCCACTGTGCCAAATATACTATGTATTCTCGAATCTAATCCATTCCTTTTCAATTATCTTGTTGTTGTTGTTGTTAGGTGCTGTCGAGTCAGTATGCGACTCATAGCAACCCTCATAGGGTTTTCAATGGCTGACTGTTTTGGGATTGCCTTGGGAGTGGGTTGCCAGGTCCTTCTCCCATTTTTGCGGTGCTGGAAATTAAACTCGGGACCTCAGAGACTGCAGAGCAGCACTCTACCAACTGAGCTAAATCCCAGCCCTTCAATTATCTTAGAGGGCTACAAAATCAGAAGTAAATTAGAATCGTATGCAGATTGGATTTGCTGTCAAGAGAGCTAGCTCTCTTGTGTGAATTTGATTTACATGTGATTCTAATCTGTATCTGATTTTGTAGCCCTCTAAAACTGTTGAAAATGTGCGGATTAGATTCGAGAATATGTGGTGATTTTATTTGATGTTCAAAAAATACTTATAAGTAATGTTACAGCTACTTTACATACAGCAGAAACTTGCAACATCCATTCATTTATTCATTTCTCTCAGTGGGTTCTGGCCAATGGCCATGCAAGACCCCTCTAATTGCCCTTTCATCCAAAAGCTCTCTATTACTTGTACTCAGGGTGCAGAAGCGCCTTTCAGCTTCCAGATCCATGCTTTAAATACAACTTGACAAAGTGATTGCTCAATCTCCCTGAAAATGTGATCTATTCCTGACAATTGACTGTGTCTCTTCCATTACTGGAACCAGCTGCCCAGTACTGGCATTACTGGAAAGAGCTGCTGTAATTGGACACTTGATTAAATATCTAAGTTTTCTAGAGCCTTCTGAAAGGGTCAGGGCTCCAACTGATAAAACCATGGACTCAGAAACACAGTATGTGATAGGCTTGAGGTGTGATAGATATAGAGCTATGTCAGACAGGTTGGGAAAGTCAGGGAAGAGGTCTATTCACTAAAAGGGAGAGACAACGGGGAACATGAACCTAGGCTTTTGTAAGACCATGGCTTCTGCAAGACCATGGACACTGGCTGGAGGAGCTGGTAGAGACCAGGAACCCTGAACTTGAGTGCCTTCTCACAGGCAACACATATTTGTTTGGGATTTTGTTTGTATTTCTTTGCTGGGGCCTCACTTCTCCCACTTGTGCCAATGATCTTGATATAGAGTGAGCGTCCTATTGGGAGCCTTCAAGGGTCCCATTTGCTGCCTCAGTTTTGACTCTCATGGACTACCTCTTCTCATGTGTTACTGCAGATTCATTTTGTATAACAGAGAGACTAAAATGCTCATAGAAACGCTGCTTTCACCACTGCCAGAAACCCAAAGGTTTGATTTAAACATACCAAGAAGTCCTCAAATCTGATTAACACAGCTGACAGCAATTCAGAAATCAGAACTCTCTGTCCTCCCAAGCCATTTACAAATAAGTCCTATCAGGGCAGAAACCAAGAAGTGACACGAAACTGACTATGTTCTAGTGCAAATGGAGAGGTTTAGAGCCATAACACCTTGTAGCCAAGTCCTCTGACTAGTTCCGTGTTCTTAGTTAAGTCCCTCAGGCCCTCTGGGCCTTGATTTCCTCAATTTTTTTTCTTTTTAATAAAAATGATGGCACCTGCTCAGTAGGCTCATATATAGGTTGGAAATGTTTTATAAATAGGAAAGCACTAAATAGTTATTACTGTTCTGCAACTCAGTGTTTATGAACACCAACTACACCAATAAACAATGAGAAAGTTATCCTGGAAGGAGATAAAACATATAAGTAAGAAGAGGATAACTGTCATATATTCCATTTCACTTCCGCTTAAAATAGATCTAAGAGAATAAGCCATAACAGGCAACCTCATTCTACCCTGCTTGAATTAGGAGATGGGTTATAAAATTTCCTTTCAATTTTAAAACACATCGTATAACTCAGAACCTTCTTGTTTTGTTGTTTCTCTTAGCTGTTAGTTTTTTGGTTTTTTTTTTTTTTTTTTTTTTTTTTTTTTTTTTTTTTTTTTTTTTTTTTTTTTTTTTTTTTTTTTTTTTTTTGGCAGTACTGGGGGTTAAACCCAGGGCCTCACACTTGCATGCTCTGCAAGTGCTGGACTACTGAGCTGCACCCCCCAGCCCATTTTTTTTACATTTTGAGATAGGGTCTTGCTAAATTACACAGACTGCCTCTGGTCTCGAACTTGTGATCCTCCTGCCTCCGCCTCCCAAGCTGCTGGGATTATAGGCATGCATCACCACGCCTGGCTCTTAGCTGTTAGTTTTAAAGATGAAGTTCTATATGTCTCATTAGGCCTATTTCTTTACTAAACCATTGGAAAGTCTACATGTTATGCTGGAATCATGCTGATATGCTGGGGCAATCCCTAAAAAGTCATTAGGATCAAAAGAGGTCTTGATAACAAGACAGACAAGAAGGAACTAGGAGTTAAACAGAACAGAAGAAGATTCAGATGCACTTAAGAATGTAAGCTTGTCATGTGGAAGATGTATTAGCTGTTCTGAGGACCATGAATGGATGTTGCAAGAAAACAGACTTCTGTCCAGAATAAGAAATAACTGTAACTTTTAGAGAATTCAGCAAAGGAAATAGTGGCCTTAAAAGAGACAGCAAATTCCCCATCATTGGAAATACACTTGTTTTTAAAAAAATGACAATGGTAAGTCTGTTGCAAAAGATTCCTTTTGAAAAATGAGTAAAGCACCCCTGTTTCTTTCTTACATTGTTCACTTGGTGAGTGGATACACAATGAAAGTAGACTTCCATATCCCAAAACCCACCCATAGAAATGGAACCAAATGGCACAAGTGATGAGTGTGAAGACTTTCTTTTGTGCCTCAGTGAGGCTCTGCTGTCATCTGATATGTGCTTCAACCTCATGTTGATCCACAGTGATCTAGATACCCAAAGCCCTTCTTGATTTCTTGTTGTCATTTGCCCTAAATGAAATAATTCTTCTGCCACTGAAAACCCAATGAATAGCAGAGAGGCAGTAGTAATACTGTTTCACCTGTTGGACACTGACTTGAGGGCACCTAACAACAACAACAACAAAGTCTGCTTTACAATCCATTTTTACTCATCACAGGAATGTGCCTGGAACAGCCAGTTTCTTTGACGTCCCTGTCACTTGAATGTGTTATCATTGGGTACTTTTTCAGAAGGGGAGGTTGCAAATTACTTCAAACTGCATGAATTTCTATAAGTGAAATAACATTCCTCTGTTTTAAAGGGCATCCTTTTTTTATTTTTTAAAGTTGTCATTTGAATTCAAACTCCTTGGAAAACATGCATAATAATCTAAATGATCCCATTGAATAGTTTAAATTCAAATTGTGGAGCATTTAAAATACCGTACTGGTGGCACCTTCCATAAATTACTCCCAAATTCAATGCATCCCTACACACACACACACACACACACACACACACACACACACACACACTCTTATAAGTACCATACTCAGAAATCTTTAAATTACAGCTTCTTTTCTCTTGTGCAATTTAAATTGTTACTTCGTTGATAAATTAGTGCAGTAGTGTCTGTTCATAAGTTTCTGTATAATTTTGTGTAGGCACAAATTTTTCTATTCCCCCTACCCGAGATAAATGGAACTCGTTTCATTGTAGGACTCTTGGCTTTGGCATTTGTATGTACATATGGATGTACTTGTGTTTCAATCCCCTTTTCCTCCATGTTCCCTGCTAATGCCTAAGTTTGTATTTGTATGTACATATGGATGGGTGTCATGGTGTCTGGTAAACCAAGCCTGATTCATTCATTTACCTTCTGATTCCCTGTGTACAGCTACACGTGTAGGAAATTTACCTTTACCTTCCAATTCACTGAACGCTAGCACTTTTGGGAAACATTGGGAGGTTGAATCAAAAAGGTGACTTCTATTTAAGAGACTGCTCTCTTAGACTTTTTATGATTTAGGTCCTGGTGTTACTGGTATCATAGCAGGGCTGTAGCGATAACCTCAGTCCTTGTGTCCAGTTTGAAAGAATTCAAACATGACACAGAACATATAGCATGGAATACAGAGAAGCCTCATTGTAAAGACATAGTTTCCCTATAAGGAATAATTACTGGGAAAAATGAGGCACCTGCATAAACCTGGAAAAACAACTTTGAGAAACTGTTAGGTAGCTGCTTAGGCATTAACAGGCAACATGGAGGAAAAGGGGATTGAAAATGGCTCCTGCCATTCAGCATGATGATGAAGCCACTTGGGTCTGAGGACATTGGAAGATTTTCAAATGAATTCCACACCCTACCCAAGTCCTTGAGCCATTTACAAAACAGACACCCTAAGCCCATGTCACATTAGGCGCCCAGAGCTAAGTGTCCAGGGCTGATGTCATACTGGGAATTCCCTAGTTTGAATAAAACTATAGGGAACACGTGCCCACTCTCTTCTTCCTCTTTTCTCCCACAAGCTTTCTCTCTCTCTCTCTTTCTCTCTGTTCCTCTTATCTTCTCTCTCCAATGACCACATGCTCACCTCTCCCTTCTTTAAAGCCTGCCAGCTTCCCTGTCTATCCAAGGCACCCTTCCTTCTAGAATCCTGCTTAATTCTCCTGTTCTCTGGCTTCTTTACCTTCCCCTGGGGAAGAGAGACAACCTTATGCCAATTCACCCAGGTAATGCAGGTGTTTCCATGTTCCTTTGCAGATCTACCAAAGCTTCTTCAGGTGCCTCAGTTTTCCCTGAAATTATTCCTTAAAGGTGTATTATCTTTAATAACCTATTTTACACTATAATTTCTACACAGCATCTAAATTCTTTTATATGTGGAATACAAGGACTGAGATTTTGTTGCCGGTTTTCCAGAACCATGCGCTGGACCTGCCTCCCCACACTTCCCATGTTTCCCTGATAACAGAAACCTCAGTTCTTTGGGTGGATCAGCCTAAGACCAGGACATTCCCCAGATGAAGGAAAAGACAGAGCAGAAGCAAGGTTAAGTCTTTTCAAAGAGAAATGCCTTAGATAGAGAAGATGGTGGTCCTCGGAGAAGGGATGGTACAGAGTGATCTCTCTTTAGTTTTGTTGAAAACTGGAGTAAAGTGCCAGGTACAGTGGTTGATGCCCATAAACCCAGTGACTTGGGAATCTGAGGCAGGAGGATCACAAATTCCAGGCCAGAGGCAGTTTGTGTAACTTAGTGAGATTTTGTCTCAAAATTTTAAAAAGTAAAAGATGGGCTGGGGGTGCAGCTCAGTGGCAGAGCATTTGCAAAGCATGAGTGAGGCCCTGGGTTCAATATCCTAGGGAAGAAAAGACAGACAGATGGACAGAAAGGAAGGAAGGAAGGAAAGAAAAGTAAAAAACAAGAGTAAAGCAAAGGCCCGCCCACTGTGACATAGCCCTGGGTGCCAAACTCAACTCTTCCTTTTTCCTTCTCAGACAGGCAGAGGTGGAAAGCCTCTTGTTGTATCTTTTGGGGTTTAGGGCTTATGGAGCCTAGGGTCTATGTTTTGTGAAATGACTTAATGAACTTGTTCGGTGAATTTCAGAAGAATGGGCTAACAGGTGAATACCTGGAAATGGTCTTCCTTTGTTCATAACCTGAGGAGTCAGGCAAACAATTGATCTTGGATTAGGGTATGTAGGATCCAATAGAATAATGTCCTTTCAGTATTGAGGGAGGTTTGTCTCACACCATAGCTAAAAGCAGGAGCCATTTTTAACCCCATTTTCCTGGAAGACATGTTATTATCTTAGATAACCTGCCTCATATGATGAGCTCTGATCCACAGAAGAATTGGACTGATTACACCTCAGAATTTAATGATTAAACCAAGCTCTTTTAGATGCAAAAGAGAAAAGACTACATTTTCACTTTGGTATTTCTGAGAAGTAGTGTCTGTTCACAAAGCTTGCCAGTAAGATTTCAGAAAATGGGAGATATATATATACAAATGAGCTATGAAACCTTCCCGTTACGATATATGACCAAAATAAAGCAATGCAGAATGCAGACTTCCTGCAGCAGAATTCCAAGCTTATGCAATTCATAAATCCAATCACAACTTCACTATGAGGAAAATCTTCCTCATAAACTTGAAAATATGGCTGTTCTTATCCACTTAGTTGTACTGAAATTCATCTCTCCATGGTGGAAAACAGTTCAATTTTTTTCTTTCACCCAGTACTGGGGATTAAGCCCAGGGCTTCACACAGACGAGGCAAGTGCTGTACCACTGAGCTGCATCCTCCCCCTTTCCTATTTTTTTTTTATCTTGAGATAGGGTCTCTCTAAATTGTGTAGGCTGCCCCTGGCCTTGAACTTGTAATCCTCCTGCCTCAGTCTCCAGAGTTGCCAGGGTTACAGGCCCAAACCACACCCCAGCTCAATGGAAATGTTTGATACCACTTAAAACATCAAGGAAGCAGTAATGATAAGATATTTGACAATAATTACAATGTTTCAGGCTGATTAAAGACTGTTTTGATGTGTGAACAGCCTCTATTGAATTTCACTAACTTTAGAAGAGTCCCTACTAGTTAAATCCTCTAAACTGCAAATTATGGTTGGGCATTAGCTGGTTCAAACAGAATATTGATGTGTTGAATAAGAGTATTTAGAAACTATTTCATCATAAAGTTATTTTATTTAACAATGAATTTAAAGGGTTAATTCAAATTCATAAATGGAAGACTATTATGTCTAAGAACAATGCATAAATCTCTTCAGTGTTGTGGAATTCAGAGAGGACAATCAACAGCATCATCAACAAGAACTATGGTAATGCCAGAGGAGTTTGAGTCTTTGTAAAGAGCCCCAGGAACACAAAGACAGAAGATCTGGTAAGACACTATTGAGTTGGGAAGACAAGACCCTAGTAGTCTTGGATAAAGTCCAACAAAATTAACACCTCAATCTTTCACACCACTGAAACCCTCTGAAGATAGTTTATAGACCATATGGCACTTAGTATAAATTTCCAATTATCTCTTTGGCTATCTATATCATTGAAACAGTGAATTTCCCAAGGATTATTGAGTCTGGCCTTTACAATGCCTATTATAATGTTTGAAATACAGAGGATACTTCGTAAATATTTATTACATGGACTGAGACATTTAGGCTGGAAATTGAGGTACAGAAGTCAGAAAATTAGACGTACAACCAGAAAATGGATGTCAAAACCCTGTTTCAGAGTCTTAGCTAGCTGGTCTACCTTTTCTACTCAGTTCACTCATATCTATTCTAACAATAACATCTGCCTTATGTGACTGTCATATCAAATGAAAAACACATCAAATGAAAACAACTATAAAAGTTCTTTGGGAGTATACATTTAAGTATAAGATATTATTATGCTAAGTGATTGGCGCAGGTGTTAAATGCTAAAGAATATATAATTAACATAGCTGGAAAACAGATAGATTATTAAGTGAGGTTGCCAATGTTGGGGCTCAGAAATGATATCATAAAGTGTGGTGCTTTGGCAGGATGAGGACTTTGAACTAAAAGAAAAGAAAAAGATTATAAGCCTCAGAAGCAGCCTTAAGACCTATGTCTCTTTGACCTTTTTCTGCCCTGTTGTCTCTTGCCCTTCTTTCTCCTCCAAAGCACACAGAAGGGATTTCTTCAGTTTCCTTATTTGAGTAAACACTGAAGGAATATAATTGTGGAGTCTCTCCTCTGGGGAATCTCATCAACTAGAGAAGATAACAATATTATAGGAGAGGAGACTGGAGGTCAACACAAGTCCCAACCGGCATCTGTATCATAGAACATCCTAAATTCTTCTGAAAGCCCATTCATTCCCCCTCCCTCATCCAATACTTATCCTAAGTTTGCTACATCCCAGCCCAGGCTCTCATAAAAAGAAGGGTATTTAAGCCTCTATATCTCACTGGGCTTTTGGGTATTCATTTTCTTTGTGATGCCCCCTTTCACTTAATAAATTTGTCTGTTTTTTCTTGTGCTAATCTGTCTACTGTCAGTTTATTTCATAGATTCAAGAATCAGTCCTTTAGAAGGAAAAGAAACTACTTTTCTCTCCTACACTTAATGCTATCATCAGTTATTTGGAGCCAAGTTATTCTTTCCTGAAAATGTCAAATGATAAGCTGGTTGTTGAATGATTTAGGAAATTCTTGTCTCTCTGTTACCTGGAAAAACTGTACTTTCATTGAGCTTCAGTTGACTAATCTGCAAAAAGAGGTCCTTGGGTTTGGGACTCTTCCAGGTTTTTTCCAGCTTGGATGGGATGAAAGTTGACTTCCACTCATTTCTACCAGCAAAATAAAGTTCAACTGTGTAAAGATACCTGATGCTTCTCTCATAGCTTTTAAGTGTTCACCTTGTCAGCAAAATAATGACAGCACAAATAAGATTTTTCCCTTGGTTCTTATTTTCTTGTGGTTTTAGGACAATGGAATTTGGCCTGTGTAATGAACTCCATCAAGATGGCATCCAAGGAAGAAGATGAGTCTAAGAAGGAAAATGAGTCCTTCCTAAGAAGGAAGATGAGTCATTGAAGGAAAAACAAATCCCTGGTGAACAAGAAGACATTTTTAACCTCTTCCACTCTGAAGTTTTCTGCAGAATAATACACACATAATGAGTACTCAGTTTAATCCTTACTGACCAACCTGTTGATTTATTTTTCTTTGATCTTGGAAATTGAAATGGAGCTCAATAAAGAAAATAATTATTCAGAAGTTGGAATTGTTCTCCTTCATTCTTCTCCTCTTATCAAGTCCAACCCTACTTTAAAGGTCCTGGGTAAATGGTGTCCCCTCTGGGAGGTATTTCTTTGATGCTAAGCCCCTTCTCCCTTGACCCTGGGACCCAGGGTGTCCTTTCCTCTGGAGTCTCCCCACTGCCTGAGTCTCTCTTACAGAGATGTTGATGCCTCTGCCTTGGGTTGTGTTTGTTTGCATGCCTGGCCTTTCTCTTCCCTCTGCAGGCTCTGTGAGAGCATCTTCCCAGCTTCATGCTGCTATCTATCCCCACCAGCACCGGGCATTCCTGTGCACCAGGAAATTGTTCATTCAGTGTCACATACAATAAGTAGACAGTTCCCTCCCTCAGTTAAAAGCATGGAAAAAGCATATGTTTCAATGCTCACTTTCCTTAAGGCAATGGAGACAGTAATCCACACCCTCTCCTGTGGTATCCTCCATGAGAACTCAGAGACCTCCTTGAGAAAAGTCTCACAGCACAATCTCACAAGAACAACCTTCTTCATTTTATTTTACTTTAAACTTAATTGATTGTAACACTTCACCTGCTACCTCTTAATTACATTGGCAAGTTGGGGAGGTTTATTGATCCACGCATGAGTTCATTCCAAATGAGACTTTGACAGAAAGCACTTTATGGGAGAATACATTGTTATTGCAGCAGCTTTGCTGAAAGGGCCCACCGACATCACCCGGTCACACTCAGGCTAGTCTGGCCTCCTGCCACTTGTGCCAATTCCTTAACCATCTAATAGGAATGTGAAATAAGTCTCTAAAAAGCCTCTAGACTTCTCTCTCTCTCTCTCTCTCTCTCTCTCTCTCTCTCTCTCTCCTTCTTTCTCAAAAATAAGAGGGGATCCAGTGGGTAAAAATGTATCCTTAAAGAAAAATGCACCAGGAATGTACAATGCCATAAACATTAATAGGATCCTACTGAGTATTAGCAAAATTCTTTTGAAGCAACAGAATGCTCCATAAACACCTATTGTCCCTTAACTGGTATCATGGGGGTCAAAATAGACCCACAGGTGTGTGCCGGACATGGGCTGCTGTGGCACTTATCTAAGCATAGGTACATACAGCGTGGGGTAATATGTGAACCCTAAAGCATGGTACCAGTTAAGGGTTAAATAATCAAACACATAGCTTCTATTCCTGGAAACATAGGATATTCTAAATTCCACTCCATCAACAAGTGCTAATCATGCATTCACAGACCTATGGTTAAAAATTTAATTAATCACTATTAACTGACATGTTCATATGTTGAAGGCCTCAGCACCGATGTGAGAGTATGTAGAGATGGGGTCTTTGAGATAATTAGATTTAGATGAAACCATCTCAGCAGGACTCTCATGGTGATCATTGTTGTTGTTGTGAGGTGCCCTCGAGTTGGTGTCTGAGTCATAGTGACCCTACGTACAACAGATGAAACACTATTGTCAGTGCTTCTCTGCTATTCAAAGGGTTTTCAATGGCCGATTGTCTTTTGGCAATGGGCTGCCAGGTCCTTCTCCCAAGCCTACAGCATCTGGTGTTCCCAGGCAGTCTCTCACTCAAGTACTAACCAGGCCTGACCTTGCTTTGCTTCCGAGATCTGACCAGATTGGATGCCACAGTGGTACAGCTGCAGGCATGGTGGTTATTAGTATCATTGTAATAAGAGACACCAGAGAGCTTATTTGATATCACCCACCCCACTGTGTGAGAAAACAGTGAGAAGGCAGCCATGTGCAAACCAGGAAAGGGGTTCTCCCCAGAATCCCACTATGCTGGCACCCTGATCTTGAATTTGCAGCTTCCCAAATTATAAGAAAACAAACTTCTGTTGTTTAAACCACCTAGTCTATGGTATTTTGCTTTGGTGATCAAAGCTGAGTAATACACTCATTAAAAAACAAATGTACTAGCCAGTCTCGGTGGCGCACACCTGTAATCCCAGCGGCTTGGGAGGCAGAGGCCAGAGGATGGTAAATTCAAGACCAGAGGCAGTCTGTGTAACTTAGTGAGACCCTGTCTCAAAAAGTAAAAAAAATGGGCTGGGGGTGCAGCTCACTGGTCCAGCCCTTGCAAAGCATGCAAGTGCAAGGCCCTGAGTTCAACCCCAAGTACCACAAAACAAACAAACAAAGAAACAAACAAACAAACATACAAAAAACAAAGGTACTAAATATTCTCTAGGGTGAGAGGGTTTGGATACCATTTTGAAAAATGCAGAGTAAAGTTTGAGGGTAGATAGGGATACAAAGAACAACAGAAAAAAGGAAATTGTTCCTAATGAGCTACAGTCTGCATGAGAGTGAGGGTCTACCAATAAGGAGAAAAGAGAGAAAATTATTAAAACAGAAGTGAAAGATTAACATGAAGGTATAGGCAAAAGCTCTGGAAGTACACAGAAGGGAATACATGTATTCAGCTGTAAGGGGATATGGAGAGATTCCTAAAACAGAGGTAACTAAAGTAGAACCCGAGAGATGAATATATGAGCCACGATGACTTTTAAAAAGTCGTATCTGATGACAGGCCATCTGTTAGTATTAATTTATGTAAGAGCAAGGGGGAAGCTACAATTTAGAGACCAGGAGCTCAAAGTTCTGCCCTAACCCTCATTTTCTATCCCTGTGTTTTTCTTTGCCTTGATTTTACTAATTTGTTAAGGGAGTAAGAATAGTTTCCATTTGTCTCTGAAGGTGGAAAAGGAATGCCTATGTGACATTAGCAGAAGATAAGATGGGCCCTAGGATACATAGCTATAGGCCTCTTCCTCCATGAAGCCTTTCTCGCTGAATTGCCTCATTTCCCCCAAATGTTCTGGTACTCCCTTCTCCCAGTTCTTCCCTTGGAGACCCTAATAAATTCAGCACTTCCCACTTTGTGGACAAACTATTTTAATACATGTTATACTTCATAATAGAATTTATTTAGATTCTTTGTTTAAACTAGAGTAACAACATTCATGTTCACTTTTTAAATGAATATATTTAGAAGATTCAGTCTCATTTCAACTAACACATCCCATGAGCTATATTAATTTGAATTGCCTCAAATATCTTTTAGGATTGGTAAAGAGCTCATAAAGTAAAAATAACTTTGGTGGAAGATGTTTACCATCTTTTCTAAAAGAGTTGATATAATTTAACATGTCATCACTCACATACGTTTCTGATTTTCAGGTTGCTTAAGGAATTCTCAGTGGATCCATCCAGTTGACACATGCCTAGCAACCCCCGGCTTGGGATCTTATTTCCCATATTGTAAGAATATGAGACTGAACTGTTAAACAATATCTAAATTTAAATAAATACTCCTTGAAGACCTACAATATACTAGGTCCTTGTCACTGTGAGGTATTCAAAAGGAGAGCCTGCCTTGCTGTCATGAGGCCATTTGGGCTGGTGCCTCTGTTCTGCAGGGAGGTAAGCTAAGAAGAGATCCTGGAAGTGGACCTGATGGATTTACTTTATTTGTTTATCTAGGCCTGGCTGTGGAAGGGAGTTAGCATGTCATGCTCAAAGTCATCAGAACATCAGAGAACTTCCACTCAAACTCCTTGGCAACCTTCACATGTGAGGCGAATGTGTGTGTGCTTGACCTTGACCACAGCAGCTCTGAGAAATTATATGGCTGGAAGCTCGACAGCTGGCTGCACTCTCATATCTTTCCCCTCCATCTTTTATATTTACATTGCAGTAGTGACTTTGCTCATCGGCTCCTGAAGCCAAATTTTCCCTTTCCCTTCTTATCCCCACTAAGTCTCAAGTCCAAAGTGCAGAAAGGGGCAAGCAAACAGCACATCAGCCAACCTTGGTGAAGAGACAGTGACAGCCACAGGACAGACAGGTAACTTTCCAACACCCTCAACTGTGAAAGGAATAAGGAGCTCACCTATAAGGAATAAAGAGCACTGCCGAAAAGAAAATATGAGTCAAGCGTGACCCCTCGACACTCTTTAAGTGGTTCAGATCAGTAAAGAATGTGTCAAGGACCCCGGTGACTTGATCATACCAGTTGTAGCCAGGTTTAGTCCTGGGACAGAGGTAGAGATGAAAGCCTTGCATGTTTGGGAAAGGCCATGCATGTCTAATTAGGGAAGTTCCAGGAAAGCTTTTGAAGGGTGGTTGATTCAGATTAAAGGATGGAGATGTGGAAAGACACAAGGCAGACAAATAGCCTGGGTATAGAAAGAAACCCCTCAGGTATCAATGTCCGAAGACAGTCCATTTTGAATGAGTATTGTAAAAAGAATGTGTAAGAAAGAGGTAGGAGATTAGAGCAGAGAACTATTTAGGGGCCACTTGTATGGGCAGTTAAGTACAGGCACAGCGACCTTGAACTTGAATGTGCACAAGAATTCCACTCCATTCTCACCCCAGCACTGCGATAGAGGTAGAGTTTCTATCCTTCTGTGCAGAGATTCCAGGGAAAGGGTTAGAATTTTATATTTTTAATCAGAACTTCAGGGTGATTCCAAAGCAGATGACCTCTGAAACACTTTGAGAAAATCAAGCTTCCAGAACCTTGTGACTTGCCATCACTCAGATTCCATGAGGTCTGAATCCAGCAGTGTTCAGATAATATTCCAGTCTCTCTCTCTCTCTCTCTCTCTCTCTCTCTCTCTCTCACACACACACACACACACACCCCTATATGTCCACCCACCCTTCTCTTCCCCATTTCTTTTTCTTCTCATTGGAAATAAAAGCATACAGATTTTACTTTCTGAGGGTGCAGAGCAGTTCAGAAGACCCCTAATACACAGATTCTGTGCTATACCTGCCTAATTTATCATTCCTTTATCCGTTAAGTGATATAAGATAAATATGAAAGAAAATAAGGAATAGGTCCCTTCCTTATTTTCTTTCCATCCTTTTATCTCTAAAGTAGGAAGTTTACTGAATCACTGCCAACAATTCACTCAGCTTAATGAAGTGTATAAGTAATGGGATTAAATAATCTTAAACCATTATTACAGTGGCCTGATGCTGACATTCATCCAAACTCTGGCAAACATCGGGTGGTGAGTTCATGCTTGATTTAAAAATAAATAAACTACGGCACTGGGAAGGTTCTAGCATAAAGTTTCAGAGGCATTTAACCTGCAGAGTAGAGACCATTCTTGTTAGGGCTGAAGCAAACACTGTCCTGTTTGTACACTCTCCAACCAAAATCTAATGAATCAAACATTTTTAGGGATACCTCTCTGAACAGGTAGCCACATATGGTCAAAGTTCTTTGTGTCCTAAAGAAAAGAAGTTCCTTGAAGGTATCAAGGTTCATGGTTTCTATTCCTGCCTCTACCATTAATAAACCATATAACCTTGGGCAAGTCAGTCAGCTTTCTTGGGCTTTAGTTTTCTCAGCTATAAAGTGACATTATTGAATTTCTAAGGTTCCTTCTGGCCCTTAGAAAGCATTCTAATTCTATGCCAGCAGAAATTAATATAGTTTAAAATAGGCACTAGGAGGAAAATGTTATGTTCAGCTGGGTGTTCTTATTGTGCTGGGCAATCTACTCATAGGACTGGGCTTTATTTCCTTACCAGTAAGTGCTGTTGTAGAGTCTGTGGGAACTTGGTGAGTGGGAACCAAGATCAGGACAGGGATGGGGGCTATTTGGGGAAAAAGCTAAATAAATACAATTAGCAAAGGATATTGGGAAGAGCTGTTGCAAGGTAAAGGTGTGCCTGATTCATGCCATGGTATTTTCAGTTGCATCATTTGTTTGGGAAAGCTGGACAGTGAGGACGGTAGACAGGAAAAGAACTGATGCTTTTGAATTATGAGAGGCAGATACTGAAGGTACCATGGACTGTCCAAAGAAACAACAGTTCAGTCCTAGAAGTGCAACCAGAGTGCCCCTTGGAAGTGAGGATGGCTAGACTGTGTCTGATGTACTTTGGACATGTGGTCAGAAGGGACCAATCCCTGGAAAAGGACGTCATGTTTGGGAGAGTGGCAGGTCAACCAAAAAAAAAAAAAAAAAAGGAAAATCCTCAACTAAATGGTTTGGCACAGTGGTCACAAAAATGGGCTTAAATATAAAAATGATCACCTGCCTGGCACAGAATCAGGGAGTGTTTCTTTCCATTATACATAGAATCGCTATGAGTTGGACCCATATCTAACAACACAACAAGCAAAGGACAGGTCAGTGCAGTAACTATTCATTCCCACTGAAAATGTTGCTAGTGTAGAATAACAGAGTGATAACATGGATATCTGTACAAATGAGAGATGCTTTCTAAAGGATATCCAATTTCAAAACAATTCCATGTATGAATTAATTCTCTTGCAAAATTTGATAGCATTCTTCACTTAGATCATCTATACTTTTAAATTTCTACCTCCATATTATGTATTTTTTGTTGTTGCTTCTGTGTAAGGATTTTTCTTATATTTTCTTAACTTAAACTTGTAATTTTTATTTTGCCAGCTTAGTAAACTTTTTTCTAAAATTTTAGATTCTTTCAAGTTTTCTAGAAATCATATCATCTATAAATAATTATATATCCTACTCTTAAAATTGAGTGGAAAAGTCTTAGGAAAATATGAATACAATGCCATTTATTCAAAATTAAGAACACTTTATGCAAACAGTACATATTGCTAAAGATGTATATTAAAAATCTAAGGAAATCCATGGTTATGAGAAAACCAAATTTTGACTAGCAGCTCCATCTATACAGGAGTTTTTGGAATGTGATCAGGAAGGAGAAATGAATTAATTGGATTTCTAATGTTTTATTTCTTAAATTAGAATATAGGCATGTGAACTTTTTATCATATTACTCTTTCTTTCCTTCCTTCTTTCCTTTCTTCACTAGTACTTAGGGGTTGAACCCAGGGCTTCTCACATACTTTACAAGTGCTCTACCTCTGGGCTGCACTCCCAGCCACCTTTTAATTTTTTATCTTGAGACAGAATGTGTGATAAATTTTATGAAATGCTCTTTCAATGAAAAGCATCTACAGAGATGACTAGTTTTTTTCATTTTTCCAATTTGATTTAACAATATGACAAACTATGTTAAAACTTTCCTGATATTATCCTGACATTTCAACCATGAAATAACTTGTAATGTTTTATCATGTAGCATTCCATTTGCTAATGTTTCATTAAAGATTTCTGCATTTGTGAAAGTTATGTTAGCATAGCTTTCTTTTTGGGCCAACCTAAGTTAGGTATTACTATGAGGATCATGTTAGCTTTACAAAATGATTTGGGAAGCTTCTCCTTTCCTGACAGATTATGAAAGTTGAAATAGCATAGGAATCATTTATTCTTTGGAGATATGAAAAATCCTGTTAGTGAAGTTTCCTGGCTCTTTCTCAGGTAGGAGCTCTGACTTTCATTCATGTTTGTAAGGTTATCAACCTTTTTTCCTTGCATATTTTACATTTGCAGAGAAAACAACCTCTTTTCTATAAAATTTTAAGTGCAATAATGTCTAAAAAGTTTTCTATACCTATGCTAAGAGCTTCTTTTTTATTTATAATTTTCTGTAATTTTTCTCTTCCTCTTTCTCAATTTATTTTTACCATTTTTTTGATCTTTTCAAAAATATCTACTGAACCTAAAAATTCTAGTATTTTTAAATTTATCAATAATTTTTTATTTTAATAAATTCCTTTAGTCTGTGTGTTGTATAATTTTCAATTTAACTTTTTAAAATTATTTCTTGTTGCAATTAATGGTAGCAGCATTACTTAGAATTCAATTTGGGCCACAGCCCATTCTCCTTGCCATGAAGTGCTAGCATCCCACTATTTTCTAACAATTCTTTAACCCAAGAAGGTGGTTGCTTTTATATCCTTTCATATACTTCTTGTTTTACTGTACTGCTATATTTAACTCTGCCAACCAGAGTAGGAACTATCCACCATTTCCTTCTAGATTTTTATATAATTGTATTTCTAAATCTTCCTTGGGGATTTGTAAAGAAGGTGTAATTTTTTTATTGTACAGATCAACACACTTTGATTAAATCAATCTTAATTATATTATTCAACTCATATAACTGATTTGTCAAAGACTAAAAGAAGTATATTAAAGTTTTGCAAAGACTTTATCATTTTCATCTCATATTTCATCAATATTTTTCTATTATATATCTCAGTGTAACAATATTTAATGAAGAATAATGATATGATATTAAAATGTGTTTTTTTAAATTACCATCATAAAAAGATTATTCTTATCTCACAATTTCTCTAACATATCTAAGAATAGGTTGAAGGATATATCTCTAAAATTCAGTTTCAAAAATTTAACATTATCAAGAAATGGAAATACAGAAAAAGTAATTTTGAAATGAAGAAACTTAGCAACAACAAATGAGATTTCTAGTGATTTCTCTTGGATAAATACAAAGAGCTAGACATGGGAATCAAAGGCCAGGGTCAAATCCTAGCTTTGATATTCATGTTTTGTGGAAATGAGCAAACTGACATTTTTTTTGAGACTTGGTTTCTTGCTACTGCAATTGAAAGCAAAAATAATTATACTATTTTCTAGGACCACTTGAGGACAACATGACATAAAAGTACTTTGTAAAAAGTTAAAACACTAAGCGAATATTACTAATAGTTGTGATTATTTTCAACTCTAAAGGCCAAGGAGATTTTGCCTTATAACTTCAGACATTTCAAGGACAGCAACAAGTAAACACTTAGGGAATGAAAGGGGGTTATGGTTTTGTTGTTGTTGTTGAGTATTTTAGAGTTGAAACCAGGACCTCATATATATTTTGCAAGTGCTTTACCACTGGGCTACATCTTGAGGACATTTTATATTTTGAGGGGGGAAGGGATAGGGTCTCCCCAAGTTATGCAGGATGCCTCTGACCTTGAACTCACTATTTCCCTGCCTCCACTTCCCTGGTCACTGAGATTACAGGAGTATATCACCATAGTGTCTGGTTTTTCATCTACAATTCTATAGAAGTGGAAGGCATAATTCAGGAAGGTGATTATCAATTAAAATCTTGGAATAAGAAGACTTTAATTACAGCTGGTTTTCAATGTGGGTAGTGGGTAGCTGACAGTATGTCTGTATCTTTATAAAGTTGACCATTAGTTGCAGAGTAGAGTGTGGACCCAGCAACAGAGAGTAAGTGAGAATCACTGTTCCTAGTCTTTATTTTGGCTTTTTACTTTAAAAACATCAAAACCACATTTTAAAAGAGGGCTAATAATCTCACTCTCAACTATCACAAGGTTCCAATAGATATGACAACACGCAACAACAGACAGTCAGGAGCACTATAAAATGTAAGGTGTATGAATGGAAAAGATAAATTCAAAGTAGTTTACCTGCTTATACCCCTCAAGAGAGTAGTTGAAAAATTTTCTCAAACCATTTTTCTCTCCTGGGAGCATGCTAATAGATGATAATAAAACCTCAAGAAGAGTACCTGTGTGTGTGTGTGTGTGTGTGTGTGTGTGTGTGTGTGTGTACATGTGTGTGTTTGTGTGTGTGGTGTAGAGAGAGGGAGAGACAAGAGGGAGGCATCTTGGCAATGAGAGAGTTGAGGATGGCAATTAAGGAAAAAGAGGGAAGTTCATGTGGATTTCTCAGATTTACTCCAAGCTCTTGGTTCCTTTTCCAACACCCACATAAGGCCCTGGCTATAACTGCTTCTAAAACAGTTTTTACTAGGAAAGCCTGTGTATACAAAATGACAACTTTCAGGCAGAGGTACAAATACCTACCTCTAAGTGGAAGTTGAAAAGTTAGACTGTTTTAACTGTAGCCATTTAGTAGCATAAAGAGAAAAGACAGCCAGTGTATTGGTCATTCATGTGCCAAGATCAGGTACCTGAAAGTGTTTAGTCTTCTTTAGAGCTGGCTTCCTATTTCCAGAGGTCTTTTAGTCACTAGAATTTCAACTCTAATAAAAATGTCTGTACCAGCTTCCACTGTCAAATAGTTCACAGTTGGCTTCCATCTGTCCTCCATGAGAGCCCTGGTTTAGTGGAGGATCCTTGGCTGCCACTTCGTAAACAGACTTCTGCTGAGAATTTCTGATGTGCTGTGTCCCCAGGCTCAGACTCCTTGGCAATGTTAAGAAGAAACAGCAGTGCTTTTCCTAAGTCTACACTTCTGAGTCAGCTTGTCTTATTAAGAGCAGAAGGACATGTTAAGAAGGAGGCATTATTGCTGCCCTTCCTACTCATGACAACAAAAATCATCCTCAGCAAAGGACAGTCCTCTTTTTCTCATTATGTCCTCATGTTCCTCTTATGATGTCAATTTATTAAGTTTTTTGACAGAACTATAGCCAGTATACTGCCCCAAACCTAAAGGGTTTCTATATTATATTACATAATGCTAAGGAAAAAGCAATGATGATGTTATTAATCAGATTAAGCCTTTATCTTAGTAAATGGCTTCATGACATACAAAAATATCATACTTGCTCATTTCTTCTCTTTGAGGATAGGGAAGAAATTAATATATTCTCTTAATAATGAGAGTGCTGGTACTCAGAAGTTACGTGACTCACCCATGGTCATACTGGGAGAGTTAGGCCCAGGATAAATAGATTCAATCACTTTACTACCCAAGGAAGTTTTAGTGTTCTTAATTTTAATCTGGTCCTTTATTCCAAATGATAAGAAGAGTCTTTTTCTTTCTCTTTTTTCTTCTCTCAATGCTTCTGCTTAAAACTATATTAGAATCTTTTTCTTAATAAATTCCAAATTTGCTTTAAAAACCTTTAATAATCAAATCTAAGCTTTTAAAAGATTTATCAGAAAAGTAGAAAAGCATCTCATTGACCATGCTCACTGACTGTACAGACATCAATTTTAAAAATTAGAACATGTTGTTGTTGTTAGGTGCCGTTGAGATGTGTCTGGATCACAGGAACCCTTACAGGGTTTTCAATGGCTGGTTGTTTCTGGATTGCCTGAGGAGTGGATTGCCCCGTCCTTCTCCCATTTTTGTGGTGCTGGGAATCAAACTTGGGACCTCAGAGACTGCAGAGCGGCACTCTACCAACTGAGCTAAATCCCAGCCCAAATTATAACATAAAAATACCTATTAAATTGTTTCAAAGTATGAAATATAATATACCTATTCTGTTGTTGTTATTAGGTGCATTTGAGTCAGGTTTGACTCATAGTAACCCTAATGTAGAAAAGAAACACTACCCAACACTGTGCCATGCCTAACACTATTGTCAGTGCTTCTCTGCTATTCATAGGGTTTTCAATGGCTGATTGTTTTGTGAGTGGATTGCCAGGCCCTTCTCCCTAGCCTGCAGCACCTGGTGCTCCCAGGGGGTCTCCCATCCAAGGACTAACCAGGATGACCCTGCTTAGCTTCTGAGACCAGGCAGAATTGGATGCCAGGGTACTATGGCTGCAGACATACCGAGTTTAGCTACAATAAAAAATGTGTTGAAAATACATCTAAATAAATCTTTCTAATAGGCAATAATGTATAGTTTATGATCTCATGATTGCTCATGGTTCTGTAAAATACACAAATTATGTCTAAAGAATTGTGGCAGGGTGCTGGGTATGGTGGTACACACCTGTAATCCCAGCACTCAGGAAACTGAGGAAGGAGGCCAACCTGTGCTACATAGTGAGGTCTTATCTCCAAAAACAAAATAAAATGGAAACAACAACAAAAAACTCCAAGTAATGTAACAAATTAAAGGAAAGATACCTCAAATTACATCATACTTGACTTAGTGATATAAATTTTAAAAATTATGCTAAGAAAGTAATTTTTAAAAATACAAAAATTTTATTCTGTTTTTTGAAGTATGATAGTTATACTACTAAAAGACTGGAAATACCTAAGAACCTTTCGATTGAGAAACGGATTTAAAATGTAGTATGTAAATCAATGTTGTTATGAGCTATCAAGTCAAGTTAACTCATAGCGACCTTTATAGGGTTTTCAATGGCTTACTGCTTTGGGACTGCTTCGAGAGTGGATTGCCACGTCCTTCTCCCAGTTTTGCAGCACTGGGGATCAAACCGAGAGCCTCAGAGACTGTAGAGCAACACTTTACCAAATGAGCTATACCCCAGGCCCTCCAAAATATGAATGAATCACTTCATGAATTTGCATGTCATGGATGACCAACCATTTCAAGAGGTTGCATATGATCAGGAGCCAGTGGTACTGACAGAAGGAGTAGAACCTGCCTTCAAGTAATGGGTGAAACACTAGGCTCCAAGAATTGATGGAATATGAATTGAGATGTTTCAGCAAACAGATGCAGCACTAGAGGTGTTAATTTGCTTATGCCAAGAGATTTGGAAAACAACTACCTGGCCAACTGACTGGAAGAGGTCCATGTTTGTGTCTATTCCTAAGAAAGGGGATCCAACCAAATGTGGAGACTATCGAATGATATCATTAATATCATACTCAAGCAAAATTTTGCAAAAGATCATTCCAAAGTGACGGCAGCAGTATATAATCAGTGAACTGCTAGAAAATCAAGCTGGATTCAGAAGAGAGCATGGAACCAGGAACATCATTGCTGATGTCAGATGAATATTAGCTGAAAGCAGAGAACACCAGAAAGATGTGTTTTATTGACTATGAAAAGGTATTTGACTGTGTAGATCATAACAAATTATGGATAATACTGTGAAGAATGGGAATACCAGAACACCTAATTGCACTCATGAGGAATCTGTACATAGACCAGGTGTAGTTGTTCGTACAGAACAAGGAAACACTACTGGTTAAAAGCCAAGAAAGGTGTGCATCAGGGCTGTATCCTTTTGTGGTACCTCTTCAATCTCTATGCTGAGCAAATAATCCAAAAAGCTGGACTACATGAAGAAAAATGTGGCCTCATGACTAGAGGAAGACTCATTAACAACCTGCATTATACTGATGACATAACTCTACTTGCTGAAAGTGCGGATGATTTGAAACACTTAGTGATGAAGATCAAAGAACATAGCTTTCAGTATGAATTGCAACACAACATCAACAAAACAAAATTACTTACAACTAAGTCAGTAAGCTACTTTATAATAAATGGAGAAAAGATTGAGGTTGTCCAAGAATTTTCTGTACTTGTTTCTATAATCAATACCCATGGAGGCAGTAGTCCAGAAATCAAATGACACATAGGATTGGGTCAACTTATTGCAAAAGACCTTTTTAAGCTGCTGAAAAGTAAAGATGTCACATTGAAGACAAAGGTGTGCCTAACTCATGCCATGGTATTTTCAGTCACATCATACGATTGTGAAAGTTGGACACTGAATAAAGGTGACAGGAGAATTGATGCTTTAGAACTATGGTACTGGAGATGAATATTGAACATACCATGGACTGCAAAAAAGAACCAATAGATCTGTTCTACAAGTACAACCAGAGTGCTCCTTGGAAGCAAGGATGGCTAGACTGTGTCTTGTGTATCTTGGACATATAGTCAGGAGGGACTAATCCTTGGAGAAGGACATCATGTTTGGTAGAGTGGGTAGGTCAACAAAAAAGGAAAACCCTCAACTAGATGGATTGATACACTGTCTGCAACAATGGGCTTAAACATAAAAAAAACTTCTGTGCTCGCACAGAATTGGGGAGTGTTTTGTTCTTTTGTATATAAGGTTGCTGAGTTGGGCCTGACTTGATGGCACCTAACAACAACATCAATAATGTAAATAAAATATAAACCTAAACAGATGAAAAGCTTACAATGAATATTATTACCAATGGAAGCTATATACATATTCATATTAGGTTACTAAATAGAAAACAGAAAATAAAATATATATAAAGGAATTACAATGCCATACTCAATCAAATTTGTCTAATTACAGCTAGTTGTGAACAAAGATTAAGAATTCAAGAGACTATAGAAATATAATAATCATTGAAATAAATAGGAAGATATTACTTGTGTATCTTACCTCAAAATTTTATAAATATTTAAATATGATCTTAGGTTTGTCAATAACCAATTTATGTGGAAATAAATTTAATTTAGATTAGACTAGTCTCATTCCAGGACTGAGAGGGTCAAACATGAGTGGTTGGTACACAGAACTAATTACCAAAGCCACTATTTTTAATATTCTTATTTTGTATTTGAAATAAAAAAGACAAGAAAAAAGAACAGAAAAGAAAAAAAGGAAAGGAAAGGAAAGGAAAGAAAACAAAAAAAGAGAAAAGAGAAGAGAAAAAAAAGCAAGGCACATTGGCTGATGCCCAGGGAATGGGTTTTTCTCTATTTTGTACAGGATGTCTGTTAGCCCTCTGTGTCCATCACTGTGACAAGGGGCAATTTGGCTGGATCACACAGAAAGTGTTTCCTGATCTAAAGCCTTTGGTTCCTAGAAACACACACACACACACACACACACACACACACACACGCACACCTGTAAGGTTGTCCTTAACACAATGTCTGCCTTCTAAACAAATTTGTTTTATATTATTGTCCCTGATTCCCATCTTCTTTTTACTTCTTATTGTTGTTGTTAGGTGCCCTCGAGTCGGTATCTGACTCATAGCGACCCTTCGTACAATAGGCAAAACACTATTGTCAGGGCTTCTCTGTTATCCACAGGGTTTTCAATGGTGGGTTGATTTTTGGGAGTGGGTTGCCAGGTCCGTCTCCCAAGTTTACAGCACCTGGTGTTCCCAGACGTTCTCCCATCCAAGTACTAACCAGGCCCCACCTGCTTAGCTTCCAAGATCTCACAGGATTGCATGCCACAGGGCTACGGCTGCAGGCTTTATACTTCTAGTGTGTAGCATATTGGACTCATGAAAGTTTAGAAAAGATTTAAGGGCTAATCCATCCATCTGAGTCCATGAGAGCTGTGTAGAACTCTGGAATCAATATTGAATGATGATTTCTAAGTAAAGCTTAGCTGAATTCTGATAAAATTATAGCTAAAGCCATCATGGACAAATCTTATTAAAGAGAAATTTCAGTTAAAGATTCTTATGAGGGAGAGAAATCAAAAAGGACAGGAAGAATTTGAGTTATTTAATTTCATCTAGCTCTTGTAAGTATGTGATTAAACATCTCTCAGTTTTCTTTGCTATAAGCATAGTATAGTGACATGCAACCAAAGGAGAAGGCCTGACATAAGAATCATAGAGACACACTGCCTGCAACAGAAATTGGAATCTGAGCCCACATACTATGGAAATTTATTTTTTGTGTATCATATTAGACTTTCTTCAGTCTTATATATTCATGAAAGCAAACAAAACATTTAAAAATGGGGAAGAAGTATAGTTGAGAGGTAAAACAACTTCCTACAGCCCAGTGAATCTCACTGTACATGTTCAGAAAGAGTAAATAGGTCCAAAAATCTTACTAAAATTAATCTTATAATAACATTTATTCCACTGCTGGTTCTTAGGCAGGTCAAGTGTGCTTTACAAAGATTGCTTCATTTCATCTCAGAAGTCTCTGAGGAAAATTCTGCAATTATTCCCATGGTAGAGATGAAAAAATGGAGGCCTAGGAAGATGGAGTCATTTTCCCAGTCAAAGCATTAAGTAATGGAGTCAAATTTAAACTCATGTCCTTTTCACACTGTTACATTGTTTTCCAATATTATATTTAAGATTTTTGGCTCTTGGGGAAAAACAGAATGGCTGAAGAAGGCTGCCACAAAAGATTATTAAAGTAACAACAATCAACAGTGTAGTGAAAAAAGGGATGAAACACAAATTGTTGTTGTTGTTGTTAGGTGCCATCGAATCGGTATCTGACTCATAGCGACCCTCATAGGGTTTTCAATGGTTGACTGTTTCGGGATTGCCTTGGGAGTGGATTGCCAGGCCCTTCTCCCATTTTTGCAGTGCTGGGAATTGAACTCGGGACCTCAGAGGCTGCAGCGCAGCGCTCTACCCACTGAGCTAAATCCCAGCCTGAAACACAGATAGGGAGCTCTTAAACAGTAATTACGTGGGGTTATAACAAGCAGCCTAAGTGTCTCTGCAGGCCTTGTTGACATCACTGTCAGAACTCGTGACAATGAACAATTTCATAGTGGTAGTCCCAGGTCATTGTGAATGGCCATTTGTACAGTCCATTAAAAAAGGCTGGGCACTATCGAATCCCTTTCTTTTTTTAACAAAAATTTCAAGGGTTATATTTGAACAGTCTTATGACCTGAAATGGTACATTTTTGCTTAGAAAACTTCCTCCTATTTGTAATCGGTCTTTCCAGATCAACCGGACATCACTGTGTTCATGTTTACATTCTGAACAAACTAAAACTGTGTAGTGTTCACTCAAGATATGGAACTGTGAGTGTGAATATCCAGTACAGCCCTGATTCTGACACTAAGGACAGAATGTGCAAAGTCACTTTCCTATTCCCTTTGTTTCTGTATTCTCACTTTGAAAGACAGACGTTAGGCGAATGACCTAAAAATTTTGCTTCCCAGCTCTAACAGTGTCTGGGTTTAGAATGATGCCACATGAGTTGAAGTTACCTTTGGGAGGAAAGTGAAATACAATTGAAACTAAAATATACAAAACAATGTTTAATTCTACAAAGCCTTAATCTGGAAGAATTTTGAGAGATGTTTTCCAAACCTCAGTGTGACAATGAGTTAGAACTGTCAGATTATGAGAAGATACCAACACCAGGCAAGAAACTCCAATAAACTTGAAATCTGGAAATCTGTAAAACTGTAATACCCAATACTTTCTTTTATGATGGAATGCTATCACATGGGGATCAAACCATGACTTTTTAGTGGGTTTATGAAAAAGCATTATTGCTTCCCACGAACACATGTTAAACAGATCAATATCATGTAGAAAGATAACAAAGCAATTTACTTTAGATTTTTTAAAATTTTGTTTACTTATTAAATTGTTATATCAGAAAATAGCTTAAAAGATTAAGTAACCCTGAAAAAGCTAACATGACTATTTTTTAGTCACTCAGCCATGTTATTCAAGCATAGTTGTTACAATCTTTAAAAAAAAAAGGGAAGTAATTGTTAGTTCGGTCAGCATTACCATTAATCTCTCCTTAAGGTTGTTGTTGTTGTTAGGTGCCATCGAGTCAGTATCCGACTCATAGTGACCCTCTGTACAACCGGGGAAACACTATTGTCAGTGCTTCTCTGCTGTTCATAGGGTTTTCAATGGCAGATTGGTTTTTGGGAGGGGGTTGCCAGGTCCTTCTCCCACTCCTTAAGGTGGTCTATAGTAAATCATTTCTCTGCATCATTGAAAAGGTTTAATTAAGGATAAGGATGGTGGCGGGAGGGGAAACATTCCAGGTGGATAAATCCAGGAGTTTGGAAGAGCACTGACTAGTCCAGAAATCTTCAACATTTCCTTAAAAATATTGGGATTTCAAATGAAAGGCGAGATTTAATACCAAGAGGTGTGACTCTGTTGCTCGCCGAGCTTTCTGATGCTGCAGGGAGGAGCAGGGTAGCTTTTACACTCAGGCCTGTAAGCCACAGGCTGGTGATCATCTGGACAGACCACTAATTGAAAGGCAGCTCCACCCCAATTCACTTCTCTCAGCTCAGATGAATGAAGAATATAATAAGGAAAAAGTTACAGCATGCCCATATGCACATGCACACCTCGTGTGAAGTCTTGTGAGGAATGAAGATCTGATGGCTGTATCTGACCTGGGGCGATTGGCATCTGGCGGAAGACAAAGCATACAAGTAGAGGTGGAAGAACTTACGATGTAGCAGGGCTCGCAGTATGCCTTCTTCTCCACGGCGTAGAAGGGCTGCCCACGGAGCTTGTTGCTACAGATGATGCAGGTGAAGCAGTCCACATGGAAGACCTGGTCCATGGCAGTGCATCCTGTACCTTCCCCAATGACGTTTTCCCCACAGCGAGCACAGCGGCCTGGAAGAGAAAGAGGATAGATTGTTACAAATGAGCAAAGGAGATCATGGATCCTTCTACAGAAGCCTACCTTGGGGAGACATTGGATTCATCCTGGCAGCAGTAGCAATAGGAGTACCAATCCTGCTGTCCCTCCTACCTGTAAGACCACCAGGGCTGTCCCACTGTCCTCGGTAAGGCAGACAGGGTGGGGACTGACCCAAGGTCTCAAAAAAGTGACACATCTCTGATACTGTGGCCAGGGCCTTGTCTCTGATCTCACTCACCAGTATATGAGGAGCATGACTAAGGAGGTTGGGACCGAAAGGCGGTGTCTATAAAGTCCAGGAAAGCCTTTCTCCAGGGACAGTCTATGCATCCAGCTAGAATGTGAGGGATGTGGATCTAAACTCAAACTTCAAAGCCCTGGCTGTCAAACCTCTGCTGTCAGCCCTCAGCAGTGGGCTGATCACAAGGAAGATCCTTTCCTTTCCAGAGCACTCTGAAAGCTAAAGTGTTCTCTCTGATGTGGAGCTAGAAAACACCTACACTTTTCACTACTACCTAACAGTTTGAATTCTGTCTTCTGGGCCCTCATGAAACAAGTCACATCTGCACATGACATCCTCTGTTGTTGTTGTTAGGTGCCATTGTTGAGTTGTGTCCAACTCATAGCAACCTTTATAGGGTTTTCAATGGCTGACTGTTTTGGGATTGCCTGTGGAGTGTAGTGTTATATCCTTCTCTCATTTTTGCAGTGCTGGGAATTGAACCTGGGACCTCAGAGATTGCAGAGTGGACCTCTACCAACTGAGCTAAATCCCAGCCCCTGACACCCACTAGGATACTACAATTCAGTTAGCATTGCCTATCAGCCTATTCTTAGTTCATACATCTCTAAATCCTTCAATGACTCCACATACTGTAGGGTGATGAGTCCCTTATGGTCATGGTTGTCACTGTCACCCAGTGTTCTGCAATGTTATAGAATTCTCAAATTGATTACTGGAATATCTGACCCATATATGGATATCAGGTTAGATTTAAAAAAATACACACTTCAAGTTTTAAATAATAATAATAATAAATGATTTAAGACAAAATTTTAGGATTAAAGACTTATGTGACTGGTAGAACACTTACCTAGTGTGTACATGAGACTCTGGATTCAATCCCCAGTACTGAAAGATGGGGTCAGGGTGTGATGGCAGGGGTGGGAGAGGAGGGAGCGAGGGAGGGAAGGAGAAGGAGGGTGCGAGAGCAAGAGAAATTTCTATCAGTGAAAGGCCCTGTATTGGTTATCATCCGTACATGTGCTCCATCATAGGATTCTTGACCCACAGGCCAGGTCCATATCCAGCTTTTCCTCCTTATTGTCTCTACTAAGTTTTAAACAAGATCCTAGTAGGTAATTACAGGCCACTGGATATATCAGCAAGATTTTTCAGGCTGCTGTGCATAAATTATGGCACACCTAATACGTCACAGATGTGGGCCATTTCCTTGAGACTGTACTAACTCATTTCATATTCACAACAACCAATATTTAGATATGGTTATTATTTCTATTTCACAGATGAGGAAAACAAGTCACAAGAAATGGTTAAATAATTTCAAGTCCAAGCAGTGTGGCTCCAGTGTTGGTGCTCCTAATGACTATGTTATATCACCTCTCCTGAGCTCTGTGTATTAGGATGAACACAGATCTGACATTATGGAGCACCATGGAGCGACTTCTCACTGAAAACTTCTTTCAGCACTCCATCACACTGGATTGACAACCATTTCACACTGAAAATGGGGAGGGCTAAATGTTTCAACTTGGGAGAAAAGTAGTGAATACATTTCTAAATCTCTCTGGTTGCATTTTGCCCTGGAAAGTATTGCTCAATATTCTACTGCATGATTGGAATGTGTCTCTTAAATAAGACTTTAACCGTCCATCTAAGGAATAAGAAATATCAAGTGCTGAGAAATGAGTTAAGTTCTAGGAACCAGTCTCTACTAGAGTTTATATTGTTATGAAGTCTCAATATTATGTTCTTAATATCTGATTAAAAAATTGTATACTATTTGTGCCTGCAGCTGTACCACTGTGGCATCTGATCCTGTCAGATCTCAGAAGCTACTCAGGGCCAGGCCTAGTTAGTACTGGGATAGAAGACCACCTGGGAACACCATGTGCTCTAGGCTTGGGAGACAGACCTGGCAACCCACTCTCAAAAAACAATCTGCCATTGAAAACCCTATGAATAGACGAGAAGCACTGACAATAGTGTTTTGCCTGTTGTATGTAAAATTGCTAGGAGTTGGACACCAGCTTGATGGCACCTAACAACAGCATAATTTGTAATAAACTTTGGGACTGGCTTTAGAAACTCCTATCCAAGAGATACTTTGCACTATTTTTATTATAACATGTATAACTTCAAAAGCCATTTAAGTTCTTGTACTTTTCCTGTTCATACTAAGAGAATTATTTCATATGGCACTCTTTTCGTGATTATTCTAAAAAGAAAACAAGACACCAAAACTTAATTGGTTTACTTGACATTTAACTATGCTCTGTTTGAAAATGATGTTAAAATTCTGAGAACCTCATGCCACCAACTGATAACCTTTCATTACAGAAAACACACTGAGGATTAGGGAAAAATGGCTCACCAATCAGTGTGAATGTAATTTAGACCATACCGGATTCAAAACAGGCATTTGAGTTTAACCTTAAAGGGAGGAATTTTGACAGGTGGAGATGGAAGAGAGAAAAACACTCTAGTTTTCTAAAGAGAGGATAAGGGGAGCAGTTACTGAATGGGAAAACACTGCAGTGCCTGGGGCTGGTACAACAAGGTTTTGTCTTCTCAGCTCTGAAAGGAGATGGGCTATTCACAAAAACAATCTTCTCCTTTAGGCTTGGGAGAATGTCCTTCTAGAATGGGTCAGACGAATACGCGGGACCCAGACATGACCATTTCTGCTGCCTCCTGTATTTTTCCTATTCTTGGGATAAACTGGGGACACAAGCCTCAAGGGCAGCCAGTCTGGCACCTTAAAATTCACAAGCACAGACAACAGTGAGGAACAAAAATTAAAAATAGCTCTACACATCAGCAGCACAGAAAAGGTGCCCAAATGTTCCCTTTTCACATTAGCAAAACTTTACAAACTGTGCCATTCAGAGAGTCATTCTGAACACAAAGAAGGCTCCTCAAGCATAGTGCCTCTTTGCCTCTAGAGGGACTTATGCTACATGTTATTAAAAGGACACCACAGTCTTCACGCCTGCCTTTTAGACAAGTGTCTCAGCACTTTAAACAAGAAAAACCAGAGAAATGGCACCAAGCGTCAAGGCATCAGAGCACGAACCCAGTTGATTAGGGGCAGCAAGAAGCTGAAGTGTAGATGCAAGGTTGGTCAGAGGAGCTTCCTGGGGATGCTTAGCACAGCAAATCCAAAGAACCAAGGATGGAGGACCAGACAGTTTACACATTTTGTCTGTGAATGAAATCTTACATACCATATACACCAAAAGCTTGTTTATATTTCATGTGCTCTCTCTCTCTCTCTCTGCATGTGTGTACCTTTATATTTTCTGTAGTGCCATCATGGATTCTTCCTACCCCTTTCCTCCTCTGTCTCATTTATAGCAACTTTGTCAATGTCTCTGAAGAACTTGTTTCTATTACCGTGCCTACTACCTAAATCAGGTTTCATTATTTATGGACCATTGCAATGGCTTCCTCATTGTTTTGATACCTCTTATTTACTTGTGCTTATAAATGCAAAGACTTTATGGAAGTTTTAGTAATGGAGCTAAATCTGGAAGGTAGACGAATATCAAATAATTTCTAGGCACGGCATCAGTGGAAAGTGACATGGTAGGAAAATCAACAGCTTGAGTAAGGGAGGTAAAGTAATCAGATTACACTTTTTATATTTATTTTCATTTTTGATCATTTGAATTCATTTTATTTATGTTGTTGTTGTTGTTAGGTGCCGTCGAGTTGGTATCCGACTCATAGCGACCCTCTGTACAACAGGGGAAACACTATTGTCAGTGCTTCTCTGCTGTTCATAGGGTTTTCAATGGCAGATTGATATTTGGGAGGGGGTTGCCAGGTCCTTCTCCCAAGCCTACAGCTTCTGGTGTTCCCAGGCGGTCTCCCATCCAGGTACTAACCAGGCCCGACCCTGCTTAGCTTCCG